>JAJONR010001676.1:0-162136 GCA_029582245.1 Solanum etuberosum
ATTAGATTATTTAGAATAATTTGCAAGTACTCACACCCTTATCATACAAATGTAGGCAGGGCAAAGCTACATGTAGTGAAGGGGTTTCTTTTTTTTTTCTTTCTTTTAAATTACATCAGGCGAGGGGAAGGAGAAAGGACTAGGGATGCTATACAACTGATAGAGTTTGAGCCCTCCACTTCAATTGTACAAGGCAGGAAGGTCTTCCCTCAACCCCATGAAAGGGAATTGACCGACTCGAATTGCTTTTTTTCTTTTATTGAATTGATCCCACCAGAACAAAAATTCACTTAATTGATACATGTACCTCCACCTACCAATTCAACATAAAATTCAAGATATTCCATCGAGTCTTCTTGATCTCGCTTAAATTCCCCTCTTCGGAAAATTATACTGTGCGAATAAGGTAAAAAGAACAATTGTGTTTGTATATATTTAGATTGTTGAACCCCCTTGACGTAAGAGAAGTTTTTGTAGGCGTTTCAAGAATTGCTTTAAGTCACAGGTTTGAACCGTGGGTGTGGAATTCTTGCATCTTTTTAAGTTCTTTGTTATAATTTCTGGCTCCGCCATTGAATGTACTAATAAGAGTATGGGTAGTTTCATGTACCTGGATCTCTAACTGTGCCAATAACATTGTAACCAGACAAGAGAAGGCGTTTGATGAGCCATGATGCTACAAAACCAGATGCACCTGTCACACATACTTTTCCCTTGTAATTGCTGTTTTCTTCTATTACTACATTTTTATCCTCCATTATTTCCATGTTTTACAACTTCTTGATAACACCATGTTCATTTATAGGGGAAAGTTAAGCCTTCTTGAAGTTGGTCTAAAGAAGGTGAATCATTTCATTTTTGTGGCTCTTTTTACACACTTGCAAGCTGCATGACACTAATTTTTTCAACTACTAAAACTCCTAACACCTTATTATGGCTTTAGATTAGCAATAGTAAGCAAATTCTCTTTGTGTGATTAAGAGTAGTAAGTAAATTAATTGTAGTAAGTTTCATGGCCAGGGCATGGTAGGGGTGTTTATACTCCGTTTGGTCTGGTTTTATTTGTTAGACACCAAATTTTGACCCTCCTTTCTTCTAATTCATTATTTTTGAGCTTCTAAACTAATAACGTATATTGTCTTTTTTCACAACTATTTATACTACAAATTTATCATTACTATTGTTATCCTGGTTGTTGCATTTCTATAATTACTAATAAAGTTATATGTTTTATTGTCGAAATTACTATTATCTATTTTTATATCTCGTATTTGTTGTCACCTTACTTCAAGTTTTGCACTTATTAAATTAATTATAAATCTATATTTATATATTAGCGTAAAGTTGTAATATTGATATTTTTATTTTGTAAATTATTAATTACGTGGTTAAGCAAACATATATTAGTTAATTAGTCATCATAACTATAGTTTTCGTTTATTACCACTCGCCACCAATATTCAATGATAATTACGTCGCCCACTTTTTTCAGTTTGTATAAGGGTGTACGTTTCATTCACCAGCAAACCCACTCAAGTCTTTAGAATCAAATTAGGTATTTTCTCCTTTCTGAATGCCAGCTCTTCTCCTCCATTTTTGGCTAAAGCTTCAGCTCTCTTTCACCATTTACAGACACTCCTCTCCAATTTTGTGCAAGCTTCGATAACTTATTACTCCTTTGTCCCATTTTATGTGGCACTTTTCGAATTTCGAGATTCAAACAAATCTATCGAATCTTACTCATTAGGGGTGGACCTAAATTAAATGACACGTCTATGTGTTATGCCTACTCATTATTAAGGACCTTACCTATTAGGGGAGGATCTAGCATGGAATGTAAATTTCACATATGGACCATAGTAAATTTAAGAATCCATAAACTTCAAAATTAAGATCGGCGTTTAATCCCTAGACCTCTTAACAACTCTGAAGCTAAAACTTCTATTTCTACATTGTGCAGAAGTCAAAGAAAGAGACTTGGAGTGAAATTTTCCATGATATAACAATCCATAACACTGAAAAGTTGATAATAGCATGAAAAATTGAACCAATCTAAACTTTTCCTAGAAGCTTTGGCCTAGTCTCTACAGTTCCATACTAATAAACTTCAAAAGTTTTGATCATGTAAATCACAAGGGAAAAGATTTTTCTGGCAATACTCTGCTAGTTAGTGTAGTAGTAATTGGTATTGTACCACCAGGGCTTCCAAGAATGGAAGAACAAAAAAAACGAAAGATAACGATAAGCCTTCTAGAGCTTAGTACGCTTAGTCTTCTTTGATTCTACAGACCAAATAGGAGGGATGATTCTGTATTCTTGTTTTGGCGTTTCCTCCGTCTTGACTTCATCTTGTTTCCTGACATCATCATCCTCCTCCAGGACGTCCTTTGAAAATGCATTAGGATTTGCCTTGATGCAGCTTTGAAGAGCGACAAAGGGACTAACGCAGTCAGAGCCCTACAGTGGGAAATACAAATTTTTCACATGTTAGTTAGAAGGATGAAAAGGAAAAAAAGGAAACTCATTTTTCATCATTTTCTGTTCAAAAGACGATCTTTTCTTTTCAATGCTGTGTATGAATGAAGGGAAGATGACAAGGCTTTCTGATCTTGTTTGTTACATTACATCAAAGTCAATTTACCACAAGGAACCAAATTTTTGGACATCAACTTTGGAGGGTCTATCGGAAACAACCTCTCTACCCTACAAGGTAGGGGTAAGGTCTGCGTACACTCTACCCTCCTCAGATCTCACTTGTTGGGATTATACTGCGAATGTTGTTGTTGATGTAACTATGGACTCCAAATTCTAAGGTCAAGAATGATCACCAACGTTTGGCCTTGTCTAGTGGCATTCATACAAGTAACTTGTTCTACACTATGGAGAAAGGAAACTTGAAATTCTCTCAAGCAGAAAAAAGAAAAGCAGCCTCTAGAAACACATTATCTTAAATTTGATCTACCTTTCCAAAAAAAGAAAAAACGCATAATCTTAATCGTTTTATCGTGATATCGAACACATAAATAGGTACAAATCTAGCTGAATAACCTAACCAATATTTACCATGTTACAACTTATGTGGGCACTTAGTAAGCTGAGGTTCATACAAGAATATCGGCTCGGAGAAATAAAATCAGATGAAACAAGATATATGACATCTCTCTCTCTACAGGAGATGAACACGATAGAGTATAGACAAATGATAAAAACAATAAAAAAGGAAGGAGCATTCAAACGCAGTTACCTTTTCTTCAGCTGTGCTCTTGAGGAAACAGAGGAAAGCGTCTGAGAACTGGTTGCCGCAAGGGCCAGCACGCAAATGAGCAATGCAAGGGCATTCTAGAGCTTTCCGAGCTTTCTCGTCAATGGACTAAAAGTAGAGTTTCAGTTTCTTGCGCACAGATAAGTAACAAAATTTCAACTTTTATTGACCAAGTTTATGATCCGAAAAAACTGAACCAACCTCATTCTCACCATCTTCACCATATGCTGCAGCTTCTACAAGACGAAAGGAAGAAAATTCGCAGTAAGTTTTAGGAATCTTTTAAAACATAAAAATCTGATTCAAACATCATTAGGCAGTAGTCAACCAATAATATTACATGGCGCTCAAGTCTTTGGGATCTATCTATTTAGCATACCTTCACTAGAGATCTAATACACACACCTTGATGTTATAGAAAAATAGATATAGATCAACTGCAGTTACGAGCAGCTGTAGAGACATAGAGCAAGTAGTAGAGGAAGTTACGAAATCAGACTGCAGTGAGAAAACAATCCATGAAAATGCGCAATGATAGCTAGTCACATGGGAAGCGGAACCAGAGCTTTATCAATTTTCCAATCAGCAAATGAGTAAATTGCAATCACTCAGTTTCATCTCAAACCCAAACTAGTTGATCTTGGCAATGATAATACATGAAAAACATACATTACATAACCAAAAATGAAACTCAAAATTCCTTAATGGATAGCAGGAAAATTGCATTTCAAGATTATTTTCCCCTTTAAATAACCTCCCGCCATACCAAAATCATTCATACAATCAAAATATTGAAACCACCACATATGCAACAAACCAGCCCTTCACTTTCTCTCTCCAAACCACACCATAGGTGAATCTACATTTTAAGTCCTTGGGTGCAGAGTACCACTCTACTTACTACTTCTCTTCTAATCATATATATTTTTAAATTTAAACTATACAAATGTAGTTCAAAGAACAGATAATGGAGACAAAGTATCAATATTAACTAATTGACATTAAAGTTAGTACTTATAAGTATTTAATACCCCCACATTAGGTCAATTTGGTTATAGATATAGCGTAGCGATAAGTGAAAGATTTAGAGGATCTCAAGTTTTATATTCCTAATCACAAATTATCAAGTATTGGAGTGAAATGGACAGAATGGGAGTTAACAGATAGAGGGATTCATAAGTCACCCAACTAGTTTGGAATTGAGGTTAAACTATTGTTATTGCTAAGTTCGATTTACATATGTAGCTCGAGCGGAAAGCACTAGATGCATCCATCTACTAACTTCACTATACATTTGCACATGCCCACCACCCGCCTCAACTCTTTTCCAACCCCACTAAGGAAAAAGTGAAGGACTTATAGTACAGTTTATTAAGCCATACAAGTCCTTGATTCTGGATTCTTGAAGGAGAAATTGTTTTTTTGCAAAATCAAGAAACAGAAAGAATTGAGATAGGACGGCGGGAGAATCATCATCCGAAGTGGCTTTCAGTGTCTTTGATAAAGCACATTGGAATTGGTTGTCAATGGCTATTGGCTACTTAGGATACTTTCAGTATAGATCTAATATGCACATTGATGCTATATGAATGGATCTACTGTAGTTATTGGATCTAAAGACAATGTGTTGCTGAGGAGTTTGGGATAACAACAAACTCTTATACAGAGCTAATAGTAGAGAAAGATACTATCTTTTACCTATCAAAAAAATAGTGCAGTGAGAAAACAATACATGTAAAAGAGCAGTGATAGGCTGATAGCTAATCACATGGAAAGTAAAATTGAAACCTTAAATCATTTCCCCAAACAGCAAATAGTAAAACATTTGTGATCAATTAACTTACCTCAATCCCAAAATAGTTGAGGTCGGTTATAACATTACGTATCATTACACGAAAAACATACATTATATAAGCAAAACAAAACCAAGGATTCCTTAATGGGGATTTTAAAAAAGTGGACTTTGGGACAAACTCAACTCCAAAATTAGCTCATAATGCGAGTATATTGCTAAGATAATGTAAGGAGATAAAAAAATTCATTACTCTACCAATATGGGACACTTAACCCCGTCCTCCTCCCCAGGACTGACAATTGGAGCTTGGATGACATACCATGATAGCCCAACATTTCGAAATACAAGAATAGGAATACGTACAAGAATAGGAATACGTCTAACAGTGATACCATGTTAATAAAATAGACTTGGGGCTTAACTCAACTTCAAAAGTTAGCTCATGACAAAACCATGACAAAACCATGACAAACAACTCATCCCTCAACCAATACGGAATACTTAACAATGGGTAACCGTAAAACTGCATTTCAAACTGAAAGGAACAGATGAATCCATTTAGGCATGTACCACCTTCACATATACATTAGTCCCCCCCCCTACCCCCCCCACACCCCCACACCCCCCCACCCACACCAGCCTCCTCAAATCTTCTCCAAATCCCAGTAGAATGAAAAAAGTTGAAAACTTGTAACTCCTTATAGTGAAATTACTAAACATACAAATATGGGGTTCTTGATTCTTGAACAAAAGGGGGCAAAAATTCATCCAAAATAATTTTAAAAAAAAGAAGAGTAAAGGGGTGAATTGAGGAGTTACCAGCAATCAAAGAATCGAGAGAACGCGGCTGAGAATCACCAGCAGAGGTAGATTTCGATTGATTATCAATGGCTTCGCTCTGCACTTGTCCCATTTTTTTTCCTGAAGAAATTGCTTCGTCTTTGTTGACGCCTCAAAATATAGAAAGACTTGAGAAAAAGTCTTGGTGTGTCTCAAAAATTCACTTGACACTTTAGTACCCTAATTTTTGTCAAAGTTGTTTTATACGGACTCGGGGGTGAGTATCCGATACAAATTCAAAGGTTGGATTCGATCAAAATTAAAATTTTAAGATTTGAGAACGTAGATACGGATGCTGGAATTTGGCTTAAAAGAATCAAAATTATAAAATAGAGTTGTAAGGATATTCTAAATTTTGAGTGATATTATGTGAAAAACTTACCAGGATGTTATAAAATTTAGTCTTCCATTATCTAATATGGGAGTTAAGTACATAAATTAATTGTCAAAAAATCATCATGTTAATAATTAATTTAGAAGTAATTTCCTTTTTTGATGAGAAAGAAAATATTTATAGACAGTGATTTATTGACGAAGAGAAGATATGTCATTTTTCATGTCTTAAATCTATTTTAAGAAATTAAAGTCTCAACTTTTCCTCGTGGATTTTGGTCAAAATATCAAATGTGGATTGATCGAATTTCAGTATTGTGTCAGCCCGAGTTCGACAACATAAATAAAGAGTTCACGCACCTCACTATAATAATCAAGTTTTTTTCGAAAATAATTTTTTATGTTATAGTTTACCTTTCTATAACAATAATACATTCTTGATAAAATTATTCCATACAATAGCTCTCTTTTTTTTTTATTGGTAGTATAATATACTAATAATTAACCATCTTTACAAAAATAGAATCTCTAAGATTACAATAATAGATATAGATAGTTTGGCCAGATTTATAGATGAGACCATTGTTACTTATTCTTCAAATAAATGGGAGCCTAAGAGCAATTCAGCTTTGAGCAGTGGAAGCCGACACTAATGCTTTTATTAGGGTAGACGGTCTACATTAAACTCCTCGGAGTGCACCCCTTGGAGTGCGGCCCTTCCCTAGATCCTGCTAACGCAGAATGCTTTATGCACCAGCTGCCTTTTGCCCCTTTCTTATTCTTCAAATCAAAATGTTAAAGTTGCAGAATGCAGATCTTGTTAAAGGGAAAAAAGTATGGGATTATAGGACCAGAGCAAAGTTGAATAAAAAAATGGTCTTTGTTACATGGGGACCAAATAAAGAACAGTGTGTAAATATTGCAGTAAATGGTAAAGAAAAGGAAATCCAGATTCTCTGTGTTAAATTTTGTATATCAAACCAGTGATGAGGGAATATAGAGAAAAAAATTTCGTTGGGACGGTGGCTTTGGAGATCTTTTTTGGCAGGAAAATCGAAAAGGAAGAAAGAAACAACCAAGTTGGAGTTCTACAGGTAGCAATCAGGAAAAAACACAAATCATTTGTTGATCTGCTGCAGATTTACTACATAGCTCTGCAATGCACTGAAGCAGCACTTCGTTATTCATAGTGGTGGATCGATTACATTGATCCAGTGAAATTACCTTGGTAGCAGACGGCTTGTGAGTAGATTGATTCTGGCAGCTATAATCAGCAAGTTGAAGAATCAAGAAACTAAAAGTAGCATAAGTAATAAACCATGGAAAGATCACTCCTCACGACATGAATAGTACTGCAAGATCATAATGAACTTTTGAAAGGAAAGCAAACTAATTGGTTTAGAAGTCCAAATATGAAGGAAGAATAGGTAATTCCATGATAATTTCGAAAATTGCAACATAAATATTAAACAAAATGTCCTCCAGAAAGGCAAATCAAGAATGCTAATCAATTGACAAGTAAGCCATGTCAAAATGGCAACTTCTAACTATTTTATTTGCTCAGTAATCAGCTGACTTCTCAATGATCAATACAACGACAACACATCAAGTGTGATCCCACAAGTGAGATATGGGGAGGGTAGAGTGTACGCAGACCTTACCCTATCTTGTGTGACAGAGAGGCAATTTCGGATAGATAGCTCAAAAAACATTTCAAAACAGGTTTGAAAAATACAAAGTGAAAGAAGCTTTAACAATTCATTGCACACAAATTCCTACATATCATTTTTCACATAGCATGATGAATTCACATAGTGAAAAGATATTTATAGGATTCATACAACTAATACCAAACTCGTTTGGAATTGAGGCATAGTTGATTGATTGATTGATCATCATGAATTGCTACTAACAAGGCGGGCACCAACTCGATCAAGCTTCTTCACCATAGCCAAAGCCTTCAAGTTCCCTTCCTTCATAAACGCATCCACCATTCTCTCCCCAATCTCCCTCCCTCTCTCTTCATCATCCGTCACCGCAACCAAAGTAGGTCCAGCTCCACTTATCGTGCAACCAAACGCCCCAGCCTTCAAAGCCGCCTTCTTCACTCCCTCCATCCCAGGAATCAACGGTCCTCTCCTCGGCTCCACAATCTTATCAGACGACAATGCCTTCCCTAAACCCCTCGAATCCCCCTGCAATATCGCAGCCACCAACGCCCCAGCCTGACTACAATTCCATATATGATGCGACATTGTCACCTCCGATGGCAATACCGCCCTCATCTTCTTCGTTGGAGCTTCGAATTCCGGATTCACAAGCACAAAAAACAAATCTTTTTCAAATGGAAACTTCAACGGAATCAATTCCAACGGATCATAACTTCTTACCAACACAAAACCACCCATTATCGAAGGTGCTATATTATCAGCATGATAACCCGAAACCTTCGTTTCCGATTCCAACCCAGCAAGAACAAGATCATCATCACTCAACTTCCGTCCAAAAATCTCATTCACAGCCACCGCCGCCGCCGCAGCACTAGCGGCACTAGACCCAAGTCCACTACCCAACGGCAACCCTTTTTCAAGCGAAATCGATAAACCAACAGACTGTATATTCAACATCTTCATAACAGAAATAGCAGCTATTCCAGCACAATTCGATAAAGGGTCTTTACTAAGCCTATTTCCGGCACCGGAGATATCAGAAATCGAAACCTCTCCAGCTTTAACATTTGGGTCAACCCGAAGAGTGACAAAATCTCCGATTCCATCAACGGCGCATCCGAGGAAATCAAAACCCGGACCTAGATTAGCAACAGTGGCCGGAGCAAACGACTTGACGGAGGTGAAAACGGGTTCGGGTTCGGGTATGGTGATATGGGTTTGGGTTTTAGAGGAGACAGATGAGAGATTGAATCCAAATGAGAAATGGGTATTGATGGGATAAAGAGAAGGAGGATTTGAGAAGCCATTAGATGTGATGAAGTTGAGTTTCATGGGAGATTGATAGGTTATAGCCATTGATGTGAGAGTTCAGAGAAGGAGAAGAAGAAGAGAACAAATGGAGAAAAAAAAGGGTTTTTAGGTATATTACCATATTCAAGATTCCTATATAGAAAAGTTATTTTTTCTATTTTATTTTTATACTATGATATTTGATTAATAACCAAACTTTATAAAAAAATAAAAATAGGAGTACCTAATACCTAATAAATGATTATCGATAAATTTCATTTAGACATATGACTTGTGAGTATTAAAAGGAGCCGAGTCGCATTCATTCGATAAAAATAGAGTATTCAATTTGACCATTCAAATATAGTTAGATTCATGCAAGACCGAATTCCTATTAGAATTAAAAGTAGCATGAAATTATCAAGTTGAATCGATTTTAGGCCATTACTAATCCAACTAAGACGATACTAATCTAGTTTCATGATGCACCTAGCCCAACTTTGCCAGCTCAATGAGGGTCAGTTCAGTTCGACTAGTGAGAAATAACACATATCTCATAAAATTAATCAAAGTATATACAAACTGGTCTGAATAGCATATTTATAAACTAAAAAAAAGTAATAAAATGTTATATGAATCATTATAGGTGATTTTTTTTAAAAAAATTCTGTTGATGTTCAATATCCACATTAAACCTTGACGGAATACAATGTTTCCGATAAAAACGACTTCGTAAGCAAGGGCACTTAGAAATGAAATCTCATCCTATTTTCACTCCATATATGTATTAATTCCAAAAAAATTATATGTTCAAATAATTTCATTTCCATTTTAACATATAAATCTTTCAAGATGATTATAAAAATAAATAAAAACTTCATTTGTTTTATCTTTTATTTATTCAATTTAAAATACATACTTATTTTAATTTCTTAGTAGGAGTATAAATTCTTCTTTCTGGGGTTTATGCCTTTTAACCCAAAACAGCGAGTGAAGAAAAAATCCAGTAAACTCTAGAAGAGAAAATCGAACTTCACCCCAAATCTTTTGGAACGAAACAGCGATCGGGGCAAATACAGTGGGTGGTAGTGTGAGAGTAGAGGAAGAATCAAGAATGGGAAGCCAACCTGCACAAATTCCGACCAGTTTTGGGCATGAACTGAGAGCTTGTCTCCGTTGCCGTCTTGTTAAAACTTATGACCAGGTTTGAAATCCCCTTTTTTAATACACCCTTTTGAGATTTCTTCAATACCCATCAATTTGTTTTTGCTGTTTCGAACTTTTTTGTTAAGGTCACGGGTTCTAGTAGTGGAAACAGTCAGAAATGTAGTATGCAATAGATGCTTGTGGTCTGGTCTTTCCCCTAACCCTGTGTATAATGGGAGATTTTAGTATACTGGGTTGCCCTTTAACTGTGTAGCGATGTTGGGTAGGCTGAATGTATCATTTGTATCAACTTCGTCACATTTAAGGACTGATGAATTAGGGTTCATTGTAGTTTGATTATATTTTATGTTTTTGTATTGGGTTTGGAATAGAATGTGCTTTTCCTTCAAAAGGAGGAGTCTTTAACATTTTTAAGGAAAAAAAGGAGTAAAATATGTCCTAGCCTTGGTGTACAGAGTTAGCTGGTATCTGTTATTGGTGGGAGGTGGCAGGTATCACATGGAATTAGTTGAGGTACGCGCGAAAGCTGGTCCGGACACTACGATCATCAAAAAGAAAAAAAGGGAGTAAAATAGGTTTATTTATTTCTTCAAATGGGGTAGGGGAAGGGGAAATGTGGGAGGGGATTATACAGGGGGAGGGGTGGGGGATCAAACCCTCACCAACAGGGTGAAAGTTCTGTTAGTCAACTAACTGAGTTACTAAGATTCCCAAGTAGGTTTTTATTGGATGTACTTGTAGTGGGGTTTATGTTTTTGATGGGTGATTTACTGGTAATGCAGTTCAGGGAATCAGGATGCGAGAACTGTCCCTTCTTCAAGATGGATGAAGATCATGAGCGTGTAGTGGACTGCACTACTCCAAATTTTACTGGGTATGTTTATGTGTAGTTTATTATTATGTAATATATCCCTTTTCTTTCTTCTTTGTTTTGTTTTTAGGTCAATAAGTTTTTTTTGTTAGTAATTTGGGAGCTATTGTGTCACAGTTTAATCTCTGTCATGGATCCAACGAGGAGTTGGGCAGCTCGATGGCTTCGAATTGGTATGTGAAACCTCTCTTACATATATTTGATTTTTTGAATTGGTCTCTCTTACATTATTATAATTTTGACTAAATTTGGTTACTCGTGTGGTATATATTTTTGAGTTTGAAACTTCAAACTATATTTAGAAATCAGCTTTACTGCTAATCTTTGGAATTTATTTAAGAGACCCATGTTAGATGGTTGTATATTGTGTCTAAGTGGAAGCACCCAAGGGATGTTTCCTTTGCCACTTTCTGCATGTGCCGTCATACTTAGCAGCATGTTGCTCCAAGGTTAAAGGGCAGAATCTCTGACACTAGCTTTTTGCAAAATCATTGGAAGTTTTTTGAAAGGGACACTGTAGTGGGTTCGTGACTCTAATTGGGTGTGTTGGTCTTTTTTTTTTTTTTTTGATGACAAGGGAAACCCGCAGTGGCTACCCTTTGGGTGCGCACATGGTAAAACCCCCGCTCCTATGCAATAGCTCGCAAACCACACATGAGAGGTCACCCGCACTAGGCAAGCCCGGTGCGACGAGCTCGATCCAGAAGGCAAATCCCTTGCTTTTGCTTGCAAGGGGTTTCAAACTTGAGACCTCCAACATGCAAGTCCCAAGCCCAAACCACTGGGCCACCCTGAATGGTTGGGTGTGTTGGTCTGTTTTTAAGCTACGTCAGTTGATACATCTCAATTTATTGATTTTGATCTTCTTGTAGGTTTTTTTGAATCAGGGAAGTGATTATTCAGAGGACTTCTTGTTCATAACTTTTTTTCTTTTCCTCATAATTGAGTACACACATTGGTGACTAGAAACTTAGTATAATTATATCTTATTAGTTTACTATGCCTGTATATCTTATACACGTGTCTTTCTCTTTCCAAATGATATAGAGTTCATCGTTAAGAGACATACGTTTCTGAGTAAGGTGAACAGATGTCTAATCCTGACTAGCCCATAGTGCATCACTATTGTAAACTTTGGTTAGACTGTGTAACATTTGGAAACTATGCATGGTAGAATTTCAATAGACTAGGCAATAAAGAGCAGTGGTCTTGATTAGACAAGAATGATCTTGGGTACAAGTTTATGCCTAAGTCTTCCAAAATGCAAAGATTGATAATATTATGCATTAGTTCACATCGTATCTTCTGGGAGAATGGCTAGGAAATTTAGTGAATGAGGAGAGTGCCTGCCAGATCTTAAGGAGCTCTCTAAATGAAGTACCCAAAAATAAGAGAGAGTACTAGGAAATATCTGATTATCTGATATAAAAGAAAAGGATCTGGTTTTCTGACTTCTCTTTAACATACTCTAATACATTTTATCAAGCTAAGAAGCTCCTCTTAAGGTAGTCAATGTCAGACAACACTCCATTTTTTACCAAGCTGTTTCACTTCTATTAGCTTGAGATGCAGTGAGTTGCATTCTATTTTCCAAGTGATGCTTTCAAAAGTCGGAAATCCTGAATAGATGAAGGAATTAGGTGTTAGCCTGTACTTGGTAGAAGTTTCATATGCCCAAGGCTCCAAACAGCGAAGAATGCACACGCACTGTATATATGAACAAATGAGGTGTGACAATTTGGAGATTTAGATGCTTAGAACTTATTATTTATCCTTGTTTGATATCTTAAAAATGTTCCATTTGAGTAATTAGAACATGCAAAAAAGGGTGAGAAGGTTCTGGTCTTCTGGACCACCTAGATTTAGAACTAGCCTTCCCGAGTTGCTGATTTCAGGTTCAGACTAATTTTACAAAGTAACAAAACTAATGTCTACTTATGAATTAAGCTTTTGACAAAAAAAATTCAAGCATTTGATTGCAAATTGAATGAGTAGGTGAAATTGCAATAGTAAAAACGCTAAGCGGTGATGCTTGTATTTTTTTTCTAGGCCATTCAATGAAAGTCTTCACAAAGGGGAAGCAAATAGGAATATGAGAACTAACACTACAATAATTGTGTGCTTTGCTCTTTTTGCTAGTGACTGTGAGCTAATGTTTTGTGTCTGTATGTTGGGAATATCCTTTCATCTTTATCCGTTTTATTGTTTATTTAGTGTTGTATAATGGGGCATATTGTTAACTTGAATTATTTTTACTAAATATTTGCAGCACGGTATGTCCCTGGTTGTTACACACTTGCTGTATCTGAGGCACTTCCAGAAGATTTGCAGGTTAGTGATTCAAAGATGGTTGCTACTACAAAGTCCTTGCCTTTCGTCAGATGTGCTAAAATTTCAAGTTTTGGACTAGTTAGCCATTTCATTTTATTCTTTTACTTTTAATTGTCTCGTCATTCCTGTATTATATTAGTATAAAGTATTATTCCTTGCCCAGTCAAATATTTGGGCATTCTAGGTTGTTTGTATTTGAAATTCCTTTAGGTTGGTGAGGTCAACTATCTGTGTGTTGGCTTTACTTAGACTTGTAAAACTAACTGAATTCTGTTATCTCTTCCCAGTCCGATGAGTTATTGCGGAAGTTATATTTACTGTTGGTGAGAGAGGGCCTAGGATCTCTGTCTTTGTCAAAGCAACTTAGAGTTGGCTAATGATATTAGTGTCACTTTGGGAGCACAACTCCCAAGTATTTGGGTAATGAGTATTTGCCAAATTAAATTCAAGTTAGCTTTGTAGATGAGATTTTTGTTTAAGGTCGCAGATTGCTCATTCTGCAACGTTTAATATGCTAGTTTACACGTCCTAACTTAAGTTATCCATTTATTTTGCATAGTTATTTACTTCTATATTTTCTGCAGAATCTTTGTGAGGATGAACATATCCCGTATGCTCCTCCAAAACGCATCTGATCCAACAAACCAGCAATGAAAACATCAGCAGATTTTGGGTTTTGACATGGGAAGTACTCCCATTTTGCAGCGTCAAAGTAAATCCCAGGACAAATGTTATGTAATTAAGATAACGAATTACCGAAATTATCATTAACCCCCCTAATCTGGAAACTAAACATGTTTTATGTCTGAATATCTCAGTTATCTGTGTTTGCATGCTCATCTGGTGAACTCTCATGTATTGATGTTGTGTTTATGTGACACTAAAATTTTGTGGAGATGTGTTTGGAGTAGAAATGGTTTCGTGTAAGCATTTTCCCAGCCAACTCTGAACACCAATGTTGCTCGAACTCTTCAAAAATATCGATAGATACATGTCGGATCCTCCAAAAATAGTGTACTTTTGAAGGAATTGACACAGGTGCGGCAACATTTTTGGTGACTCTGACCAAAGTGAACACTATTTGTTGGATGTTATATGCTTTGCTAGTAGTAGCATCAACCTATTTTGGCGTTCAACATGTATTATATCACGTAGGATATGTGTGTCCATTTGTTTAACTTTATACGAGTTTAAATGCATACTTGTACACATTTGAAGTTGCAGGGCATAAATGTAAGTTAAAGCCAAGTTAAATGACACGTTTATGTATAATTTGATCATTTATAGGTTAATACTATCACCATCCAAACATAGTAGGGTTGAAGTTTTAGGTTTGATACTTTCACCATCCATATCTCATTTTGTCATCTAAATTCTCTTTTGAAAGTGAGATGTCGGATTTCATAAGAGGAAAAGTCACTCTATTCACGGAGTAGATGTGTCGTCTAACTAGAAATTTCATTAAAATGAATGATCCACGCGATAAAATTTCTCTTTTAAAAAGAATATATTTCTTTTTTGTTTCAACAAAACTATCCTTTCATATAAATCGTCGTATGTTTGATATTTCATCACCACATGGTAGGGTAGGACTTTGTCATCTAAATATGAACTTTAAACTTTTTCAAGGGGCAAATGTTATATTACAAACAAAAATAATAATATTTTATATATAAAAAAATAAAAATATTCTATGAACACGACTTATTTGTACATGCAGCAGTTTTCCACGTCTCCTTTATTTCCATTTTTTATATAAAGAAAAATCTGATCGCAAATATTTAAAAAGGGAAAGATTTAAATTATACGAAATGATATAAATTTATTCTTTATTTGATAATAGAGTTCGAACATTTCATACTATTACAGAGGACAAACTTGATAAGGATGGAATATAATTGACCCTAATAATAAACAGATGATAAAATCTAAGATCGATTTTTCTTCTGACTTCTAAATAAAAGAATTTGTCAATAATTATATTTTATTGTTAATTATGTTATAAATTTTACTTGTAAATAACGAATCAATTATTATTTTGTTGCAAATATACCAAAGTTTCTTATTGCAATTTTTAAAAACTTACATTATTTTATAATCAACTTAAATTTCTAACTTTCATACATTACTATTCAAACTATATAAAATTGATATGATTATATTTTATCATCTAAATTTATTGATTTGATACTTTACCCTCCAAACTTAGTAGTATTTTTATGCTATCATTAAATTATATTATCAAGTTTTCTTGATAAATTTAATACTTTATCATGATATCATAGTGAAATTGTGTTTCACAGTATGCACTTTGTCATCCTATCTATGAACCTAATATTTTCAAGTAACAAATCTTATCTTGCAAAAAAAAAAAAAAAAAAAAAACAATAAATTAAACATTAATTAGAAGTAATGAAAAATTAAAATAAAAAAGAATTGTATCCTACAAAACAAAATGTGATTGAACTATACAATAAAATAAAATAAAATAAAATAAAGAATTCTGTCTTTTGGGGGATGGAGGAGTCCATCAAGACTCACTATAATTGAGTAAAATAATGATACTATATAATATATTTGATGGGAAATCTTTTGTGGGCTCCATGGACACTAACCCCCACCCCCCCAAAAAAAAATAAAAAAATTAAAAATAATACACTATGGTACTGGCATTTTGTAGACGTGGTTCGGTTATTCCTATTTGTCTCTATCTATTGGTGGGGAGGTATATGAAGGATTACAAGAATTTATTATGAAAAAAATTACTTTATATTTATGTAAAAAGACTATTTTCAAGGCTTGTGATCACATATAATGACAATGTTATTAGTTACGCCTAAAGCTTGCATTCATGATGACTTGTTTTCAATTCCAATAAAACAAAATGTTAGCGGGAAAAAATAGACATCGTTCATCCTTGATGGACAAGTTTAATTAAATTAAAGAAAAGAGAAAAAAATAAGATAATCGTAATCTGAATATTGAGACATTCAATTTTATTTTTTAAAGGTGTACTTACTAATTACAACACTATAAATTCTTTGAATATGAATGCGCTCGCACTTGACGAATTTTATGACTCGAATCTTCAGTATTCTCTTATTTATTACATGTGTCATTATACGTATCAAAATTGTTGGTGGGCTTATAAAAAAGGGTGGAGTCAAAATTAGGAGGCCACGTATAGTATCAATATGGGCCCAATAAAGCCCATTGGGCCACGTGGAACACATGTCAATAAAGTATCTTTCTAAAGTTGATTCCATAATATTCCATTACTTTTTCTTAAATTAAACAATTATAAGTACTTGAAACAGAGATCAAATATATTTTAACTTACACTGATAGTCTAGAACTTAAAAACGTTAATATAATAAATTTAATAAATTTTCATTGTAATATCAATGTTTAATATGCTAAATTTATAAGATTAAAGACTATGATCAAATGAAATTCAAAATAAAATTTTAACAGAGTAGCTCATTGACTTTCGATCTGAAATTTATAACAGTGTAATTGTAACTTCTAATCTGAATACCAAACAAAATATTTATAAATGTTTAATCCTAAATTTAAAATAATGTATCTAAACATTAAAAATATATTAACAAAGTAGATTATAATTAATTTTTTTATATTTATTTAATTCGAGCTCGATTTTACTTTTTTTTTTTGTTAGTACCAAATCAAATCAAATAAATTTATCAATATTCTTCATAATTTTGTGATTAGAACATATAACATGCAATAAGTCACATTTATATTTCTAGGAGAATAAGAAATATAATACTTCTTTCTTTTCATTTTATCTGATACTTTTTAATTTGATATGATATTTAAAAAAAAAGAGAAATTTTTAAAATTTGTGATTTGAAACAATCTTTAGATATTCATACAATTATAAATTATTTTTAATTATAATAACTTGACATTTTTTTTTATAACGGACTAAAAAGGAAAGAATGTTAACACGGAGGAAGTAATTGAAAGGGCATTTTGTAGGCTACAGTCAACATCGGTCACTTGTATTGAGCAGCCCACCGTTTTACAAGCATCTTTTTCTTACATGTCCCCTCTCTCTACTTAGCACTTTTCCTACTTATCCCTACATAAAGAAAAGCAACTAATTGAGTTTTGTGTTTAGTTTCAGACCTTATAGTTGAATCTGGCAAAAGCACAACAAACAAACAGTAGCACTACAATCTTGAAGGGGTGCTTTAGCTTGATCTGTAGCTTCTGTAGTGACTGGTGAGGACCCTTTCCCCCATTTTTTTGACTATGTTATATTTGTGCAAATCTTTAGTTTGTTGTAAAGTTATCTTTTTGGTGATTTTGGTCATTTGGGTATATGATTTAGTGTTCTTTTTGTTGATCTGTAGCTTCTCCTGGTGATTGGTGAGAATCCTTTTTTTGTTTTTTGTTTTTGGCTATGTTATGCTTCTAAGACTTGTGCAAATCTTTGGTTTGTTGTAAAGTTTTCTTTTTTTGGTGATTTTGGTCATTTGGGTATATGATTTAGTGTTCTTTTTGTTGATCTGTAGCTTCTCTGGTGACTGGTGAGAACCCTTTTTTGTTTTTTTTTTGCTATGTTATGTTTCTAAAACTTGTGCAAATCTTTGGTTTGTTGTAAAGTTTTCATTTTGGTGATATTTTTTTCTTGTTTTTGGTCATTTGGGTATTTGATTTAGTGTTCTTTTTGTTGATCTGTAGCTTTTCTGGTTACTGGTGAGAACCCTTTTTTCATTGCTATGTGATGCTTCTATGACTTGTGCAAATCGTTGGTTGGTTGTGAAGTTTTCATTTTGGTGATTTTTTTTCTTGTTTTTGGACATTTGGGTATTTGATATAGAGTTCTTTTTGTTGATCTGTAGCTTCTCTGGTGACTGGTGAGAACCCTTTTTTGTTTTTTTGGCTATGTTATGGTTCTAAGACTTGTATAACACCTTGGTTCATTGTAAAGTTTTAAACTTTTTGGTGTTTTTTCTTGATTTTGGTGATTTGGGTATTTGATTTAGTGTTCTTTAAGTTGATCTGAAATTCCAGATTGAGAAATAAAACAAGTTTTTTGCTTTTGATGAGCTTGTTATGCTTCTAGGACTTGGGCAAATCTTTGGTTTGTTATGAAGTTTTCTTTTTGGTCATTTGGGTATTTGGTTTAGTGTTCTTTTACTTGATCTGAAGTCCTAGATTGAGAAATGACGCAAGTTCTTTGTGTTTGATTTCATCCTCGTCGCATCGTTGATGATGTTCCATTGTTTCTTCAGTCCCCCTTTTTTTGTCTCCTTTATTTGAAAGTTCAAGATTTCACTTCTATATTTGTTCTCAGAGGAAGTGTTTTGGTTTAATTTTTTGTTATAGGGAGATGTGTAAAGTCTTGATAAAGATTCTTCCAATTTCTCTTTTACCCATGCTATTAAGTTGGAAGCACATTGATTTCTCGAATCATAGCATTGTGAAAAGAACATATAGTTGAAAGAATGGCCCCGGAATCCACATATTTGTTGTTTATATTCCACTTGTATGCTATGTTATGCTGACTCTTACAAAATGCTGCTGGGGGGTTGTCGAATCCTCCAAAAGTAGTGTTCTTTTTGAGGATCCGATACGAGTACACCAATAATTTTGGGGAGTTCAAGCAACATAGCTTGTATGTACAGTTGATGTAGGTGTTCTTATCTGTCTAATTTCACTCAGGAGCTGCTTGTTGATTGTCTGCTATAGAATACTAAATGTTTGTTCATATTGTTAAAAGGATACATGGAAGTTCATCTTTGTCTTAAATCAGTACCCTACCTCTTATGTAAAAGTAATGAGTGCAGTTCTAGTTTCCAAAGTATTTTTTTATGTGCTTCTCAGATCCAAAGGAATCAAGGTCTTTTTCATTTTTCTGTACATACTAACACTTTTTTGGTACAAATTGATGAAATGTTTGCTTTTGCTTATAAAAATATGAAAAGAGTTTTCTGTAATGAGCTGGTTATATGGGCTTCTGAAAAAGAGTGGGTTTTGTCCTTTTGAGCAGATAAATAGAAGAAATGGCCAACATAGACATAGCTGGAATCATGAAGGATCTCCCAAATGATGGCCGTATCCCAAAGACCAAGATTGTTTGCACTTTAGGGCCATCTTCTAGAACAGTGCCAATGCTGGAGAAGCTTCTCCGTGCTGGCATGAACGTTGCCAGGTTTAACTTTTCTCATGGGACCCATGAGTACCATCAGGAGACATTGAACAATCTTAAGATTGCTATGCAGAATACTGAGATCCTGTGTGCTGTCATGCTTGATACCAAGGTTTGATTTTGAAGAATTCAACTTAGTTCTTGTGCTGATGGTTTGTAATTTTGAGCTGGTCGTTATTTCAGTGTGGTATTTGCTTGAGGATTACCTCAGGCATAGTTTGCTTACAGTTTCCTTGTCAAGGATGCTACATTTCACTACTTACCTCTGAGCATCCCCCCCCCCCCCCGGGAGAATTAAGTTTCTCACACTAGAAGAGTAAATCGATTCAGGCAAGGGGTGTTGATGTAGTCGAGAGAGAGATTCTCAGTTCTCTTTTGTGGTTATTATATATTCCTGACATGGAGGATGAAAGTACCAACTCATTAGTCTCAAGAAGGACCATATTTCCTACGTAGTTCAGAAGGGTGTTATGATCTTTGTTTTATGTGGTCATAAGCAATGGCCTTCCTTTAGTGGTGGAGAAGTGCAATATTTTGATTGGGTTAGTCTTTGTTAACCACAAGATAATAAGTTTGTTCAATAATAGTATTTGTAGAAAAGTGAGTAAGCTGTGGTAATCTGGTACATTCCAAACTTAAAATTGTGTAATGTGAGGTGGATCAGATTGTTGACAGCTTGAATAACACATGCTAAGGTTCACTTGCCTCTGTTTACCGGTATGGAGCTTTTTCACACGTTAGTATGATGTTTCTTTTTTTTTTTGCTATGTTTTCTGGTTATGAGCCACTGCAGCCGCCAGCAAACTTTCTTAGCTTCCTCCTCATATTGCCAGATATTTAAGTAAAGACTTTGATCTTTTATTTACTATGACGTTTTGGTAATTTATAAGGCTTGACTTGGAATCATTGAATGGGACAACATTTTTATTCTCTATTTCCGTTTCTAGCAACTGCTGTTTTGTTTCTGGTTCTCGATGGTTAATGAATTTGATCTTAGAATGCTGCTATCATAACAAGTCAAGAGTACTGGTTAAGACCTTCCATTTATTCTGCATGTGCAACTATTCCGCAGCTTCAGTTTGCTTCCTTGATGTTGGACTAACATACGTTTTTTATGCAGGGGCCTGAGATTCGTACTGGTTTCTTAACAGATGGAAAACCGATTCAGCTTAAGGAAGGTCAAGAAATCACTGTATCCACAGACTATACCATAAAAGGAAATGAAGAAATGATCTCAATGAGCTATAAGAAGTTGGTAGTGGACTTGAAGCCCGGCAATACCATCTTGTGTGCAGATGGTACCATAACCCTTACTGTTTTGTCATGTGATCCACCGTCTGGAACGGTGAGATGTCGCTGTGAGAATACTGCCACCTTAGGAGAGAGGAAGAATGTAAACCTTCCAGGTGTGGTTGTGGACCTTCCAACACTTACAGAGAAGGATAAAGAAGATATACTAGAGTGGGGTGTTCCTAACAACATTGATATGATAGCGCTTTCGTTTGTGCGTAAGGGATCAGATCTTGTCAATGTTCGCAAGGTTCTTGGTCCACATGCCAAGCGCATTCAACTAATGTCAAAGGTATGCAGAGTAATTTAGTCTGTGTAGTTTAGTATGGTTGAATTTTGAAGCATATGAATTGTTTAGGAGAGAAGAACATAATACTTGGCAATGGATTGGTGTTTTCTAGATTTTACTTCTTCCTGAACGTGTCTTTTTCATTTATCACTCCCTCTGTGGTAGAGATTTTCTGGATGGTGTGTTATTCAATGAGGGGAGTCAAATGTGTCCAGTGTACAAACATTTGAGTGCTAACTAGTTTTATGGTATACACTGATGTTTTGATCTTCTGAAATTGTCTTGAAGGTTGAAAACCAAGAAGGGGTAATCAACTTTGACGAAATCCTTCGTGAGACAGATTCTTTTATGGTTGCTCGAGGTGATCTCGGAATGGAAATTCCAGTTGAGAAGATTTTCTTGGCTCAGAAAATGATGATATACAAGTGTAATCTTGCTGGCAAAGCTGTGGTAACTGCCACCCAGATGCTTGAATCAATGATTAAGTCTCCACGACCCACCCGTGCTGAGGCTACTGATGTGGCTAATGCTGTCTTGGATGGCACTGATTGTGTTATGTTAAGTGGGGAGAGTGCAGCTGGTGCTTATCCTGAGCTGGCGGTAAAAATCATGTCACGAATCTGCATTGAGGCAGAGTCTTCACTTGACTACGAGGCTATCTTCAAGGAAATGATCAGGTGTACCCCACTGCCAATGAGCCCATTGGAAAGTCTAGCATCATCAGCTGTCCGCACAGCTAACAAAGCTAGAGCAAAACTCATTGTTGTCCTGACACGTGGCGGGAGTACAGCAAAACTGGTTGCCAAGTATAGGCCTGCAGTTCCTATTCTGTCAGTAGTCGTGCCTGTTTTGACTACAGACTCTTTCGATTGGTCCATCAGCGACGAGACCCCAGCCAGACACAGTTTGGTATATAGGGGCTTGATTCCACTTCTTGGTGAAGGTTCTGCAAAGGCCACTGATTCTGAATCAACTGAGGTAATCCTTGAAGCTTCCCTGAAGTCTGCCATAACGAGAGGGCTATGCAAACCTGGTGATGCTATCGTGGCACTTCATCGTATTGGTTCTGCATCCGTTATCAAGATTTGCATCGTGAAGTAATCGTCGTGTCACATAACATACAATTCTTGAACTCCCTCCACCTGAGCTCAGACTGATTTTCATTTATGCTTTCTGGTCTTGATAATGCATTATTAATATGCTGATTTTGTCACAATGTCTTAGGATATCTAGTATTATCACCAAGGATTACTATATTTCATGTTATGTTTCATATCTGCTTCAAACACTGGATTTAAAATAAATATCCTTGGGTGCAGCAATTCCTTTATGCTATTGTGCAGAAGGGCATTTACTTTGAACTTTCTTGAGGAATTTCAAATGTAGTACTGGAAAGAGTTTCCATTGACATCTGATTTACCATGTTCCAATGGTTCTTACACTTTGGTTTTTGGATATGAGTGAAAATTGCTTCAGTATTATCTGTTCCTATATTATAAATCCGGATAAAAAGATCCGGAGGTTAAGGATTATGATAGAAGGTTAGTAGGTAGTCGTGCGTTGTATAACATTCTTATCAGTGTTGTTTTTTTACCTCTCTTACTATCTTGTTCTTCAGTTTTGGTGTATTCTTGGTTTTGGTTATCATACCATTTATTGTTATTGCTATTGTTCTCTTCTCCATTTGTTTTTAGTATGGATTCTTCGTTACTATATTTGTTTTACAATTCAATGGTCAAATCATAGTTAAGGGTGTTTAAGAATTAATATGTATGTATGAAAAATAATTTTTGACCTATATATTTCATATACTAATTTTTAAAATACACGATAGTATAATTTTTTTAGCAAAGGGTGTTCTAACTAGCTTCTCTTTACTACATGTGGCTACCCTATTGTTTACATGCTTTACTTAAGTCGATGATTTATCAAAAACAGTCTTTCTACCTTATGAAGGTACGAGTAAAGTTATGTACACACCATTTTTCTTAAATTTCACTTATGAAATTATATTATGTATGTTTTATCTATGAAGCCTACATTTGTATGATACGAGGAAAAATACTACTCACTTGATTTGTCTTGTGACTTGTTTGGATGGTTAATGCATACCAGATTATTGTCTCACTAATTAATAATTTCATTTCAGATTTTAAGTTAGATACATGTATTTTTGCTACTAGATACACTAAAGTAGGGAGAGAGGCAAGCGAGATCCCATACATGTATCTGAGATACCAGATACAAGCAGAGAACCGAGCGAGATAGGAGAGTGGCAAATGAGATCAGAGAGAAGCGAACAAGAGAATCAAATACATGCAAATTCACTTGAATATAATGTATCTATAACAAATTACATCTAATTTTGATCCCATGAACGTGTCGAGTACATGTATCTGAAGTTCAAAATCTGATAAGATTCTTAATATTACAAACTAGCGTAAATCTAAGTAATTAACTCTCAAACTAGTGAAATTTCTACAAGTTATCCTTTATATTTATGTATAAATATGTAACACCTTTACTCGAAACTGGTCCAATCCGATAATGCCACATCACCATTTAATAATAATAATAATAATATTTCCAGCTACACATATTAAATGACTAGAACAATCATTTAGGCATAAAGACAAGATATTTTCTTTGAACGTGAATTTTGTCATCATTGTCTCCATCAATTGGTACTCAACATTTGTAAGAACCCAATTGTAATAATACAAATATCATACACAAATTAAAATTTCACTAGCAACAACGTATACAATGAAATTTTAGCGCGTGAGTTTCGAGGAGACTAAAGTGTACGCAAACCCTATATATAACTATAGTGACTGAACTTGCATTTTGTGTGTGTCAATGGAGATAAGAGTAGGTACTAAGCTAATACTTGTATTATGTCTACTGATCTCCGCCGTGTGTGGCGGTTACTCCCACCGGAGGACGGCGGGAATGCGGTGGCCGGAACGGAAGGAGCTAATGGAGAATGAGGATTTACTTGTAAAACGACGTAGTTTGCTCAATAATGGACTCGGTTCGACTCCTCCTATGGGGTAAATTTGTTATGTATAACTGAATTTCATCATTTAGATTTTTAGTTATTTTTTATGTTTTAATATTTGATTTTCATTTTTAATTATGTTGTATGATGACGTGGCATGTAATGTTTTTGGTTTGATTAGAGACGGATTTAGTATTTAAATTTTAAATTTGATGGATTTGAGATTTAAAATAATTTATTTTTGAAATTTTAGTAATTTTTTATGTTTCTATATATGTTTCGTGTCTAAAAATGCTAGATTCAGTTGAACGCATAGTAGAGGGCGCCGTGGTGATTTGCATACATTTGGAGAAAATCCTAGATCCGTCTTGTGTTTGTTCTTTATTGTGATGGATTTTGCTCTAATTAATTTGTGTTGATTATCGAGGACATATGACCTTAGATAAGGGAAACTAAAGGTCGCGGATTAAGATAGATGGTTAGTAGGTAGTTGAGCGTTTGACACTTTCGAATGAGATTGGTATGCAAGTAGTTTGGAGCACCGTACGTGTTTCTCATTTCATACTAGTAGTATTAGTATTATTCTCGTAGTTCTTTGATTTATGTTAATATCTGTTGTTTTATTTAGTTGTTGTTATTGTCCTTTTCTTTCAGAATGACATATTATGCTTTCCATATTATTTGTCTATTTTCGTATTTTTGGTTTCTTAAACTACTTCGAATTGCTATCCTTGGGCTGAAGACCGATAAACAACCTCTCTACCCCACAAGGTAGGAGTAAGGTCTGCATACACACTAACCTCCTCAGATCCACTTGTGGAATTACACTGGATATGTTATTGTTTTGCACGGTCAATTAATCTGTTTAGGCTTCGGCGATTTTAACTAACAATAGCAAATTTGTGTTTCAGGTGGAGTAGTTGGAATCATTTTGCCTGCAACATTGATGAGAAAGTCATAAGAGAAACTGGTAACTGTATTTGTTTTATTTAACAATCACACATTCATATTCATCTGTATATTATTGAACATTCTTTTGATTGACAGCCGATGCGTTGGTTTCAACTGGTCTTGATAAGCTCGGATATAAGTATGTTAATATAGGTACGTTTTTTACTAAAATCGATGTAGAATTTAGTGATCGTGTGTGAATCTCTTATGATATACGCAACTTTTAAGATTTTGTTTTTAGATCTTCTATACGTAGATGAGAATGTACACTAGCTAGCACCCACGACTTATAAGCTCGATCCATATCTGCATTTGATTATGCTGTTACAGAAACTGATATGGTTACTAATATCTTGTGTTTGACACTTTACTTTTTAGATGATTGCTGGGCTGAACCTCAACGCGATGATCAGGTACTTTTGTCTCAACTGGAAATCGTGTTTATGAACTATCTTCCTTGCTAATTTGATCTTCAAATTCTAGGGAAATTTTGCAGCTAAGAACTCGACATTTCCTTCTGGAATGAAAGCTCTAGCTGACTACGTTCATAGTAAAGGTCTTAAGCTAGGAATCTACTCGGATGCAGGGTAACTTGATCTTGCACATGACATTCGTTTTGAAAAGATATCGATGATATTGAAATTCAACGTTTAAGGATTCTACAGGTATTATACTTGCAGCAAGAAAATGCCTGGTTCACTTGGTCACGAGGAACAAGATGCAACAACTTTTGCAGCATGGGTAAGTATAAGTTTCCTGATTAATCTTGACAATGAATTGTTGAACAATTCGAACATAGTTGTTAATAACAACATTTCATTCAGGGTATTGATTATTTGAAGTACGATAATTGCAACCACGATGGAACAAAGCCAACTGTCAGGTATGTAACGCGAAATCATGTGTAACAGATTCCACTTGTTGTCTATCGAACTTCTTTTCTTGACGGGGATCCCTTTCTTCTGCAGATACCCTGTTATGACGAGAGCTCTAATGAAAGTTGGAAGGCCTATCTTCTTTAATCTTTGTGAATGGTGACAACTTCTTCCCTAATAAGCCCTTTTTGTGGTTTCCTGCTCTCATTTTCACAGTATTGTTAATGATCCAAGGCACCTATTTCTCTCGAATAGGGGTGATTTGCATCCGGCATTGTGGGGTGGTAAATTAGGTAACAGCTGGAGAACTACGAACGATATCACTGATACATGGGAAAGGTAATACTCTCTCCGTTTCAATGTCTGTATTCAACTAAAGATATGTTGAATGTACCAAAATGTTGTTAAGTCCTGTGGTCTTAAACATGTCATGTGGAAAGTTAAAGGAAAGAGGCATTCTTTTTTAAACGGACTTGGGAGTAGTTAAATACGTCTTTTAATTGACAGATTTCATGACTTGATCTTGTATTCGTCTTTCCTTCTTTTGATAGCATGATTTCTAGAGCAGACCAGAATGAAGTTTATGCAGATTATGCAAGGCCTGGTGGCTGGAATGGTTAGTATTTAGATGTGTCTCAACACGCCCTTTCACGTGTGGGCCTGATCATTTTTCATGGAATGATACGATGTTAGAATGTGTGACCATATTATCTAAACGTTCACTTATTATAGAGGACACTTCCACTTACTTAGTTATATTGTCTTCACACATTCCAAACAGATCCCGACATGCTTGAGGTTGGAAATGGAGGGATGACAAAGGATGAATACATCGTTCACTTTAGTATCTGGGCGATTTCAAAGGTACAACAACAGCAACATCATTCGTAAATGTATATTTCACTTTTATATCAACGCTATTTCTGCTCCTTGGGGCAGAATGCCAGAATGTATGATACATTCTATGCTAATTCTAGGCTCCCCTTATCATTGGTTGTGATGTGAGAAATTTATCACATGATACAATGGAGATTCTAGCCAACAAGGAGGTGATCGCAGTAGATCAAGGTACTAAACTCCACAACACGTCAACTGCAACTAGTCATTTTGTTATAATTTATACGCGATAACCAAGACTCATTCGTTGTGTTGAACAGATGAGTTAGGTGTCCAGGGCAAAAAGGTTAGAATGGAAGGTGATCTTGAGGTAACAAAAATCTATACAAAGTAGAACTTTTTTCCCCTGCTCGTAATGCAGATTGCAGACGATAATGTGCACATTCTATTACAAACAGATCTGGGCAGGACCTCTATCAGGCTATAGAGTAGCTTTAGTGCTTCTCAACCGCGGTCCTCAGAGATACGAAATAACAGCAAACTGGGATGATATCGGAATCCCTCCTAACAGCGTTGTAATAGCAAGAGACCTATGGGAGGTATGTCTATGTTAACAATTCATATTCTATTTTTTTTGAAATATTTCATGAAGAATGAGCTCCCAGGCTTTGGTGTAGTAGTAAGAGAGCAACATTGATGTGTGAGTTAGACACACGTCATAGGTTCAAACCTCGTAGCCACAGCCCTCGGGAATTTCTTGGTTATCAAAAAGATTCCAGAAATAATTGATACTTATTAAACTTTTTATATTTGGTTATAGACTCACCATGTCCAAATCATACATACAACTTGGATATAAGTACTTCATAGTGATCACTTAAACAACAAAAAACCTAGTGTGTTTCTACAAGTGGAGTCTGAGAAGGGTAGCCTTACCTTTGAGAAGGTAGAGAGGTTGTCTCCGAGAGAGCCTCAGTCGAGTGAAACAGTGAAAAAGAGGCAATAGCAACAAATAGAAACATGTGAATAAGATACTGTGAGAAGGGTAGCCTTACCTTTGAGAAGGTAGAGAGGTTGTCTCCGAGAGAGCCTCAGTCTAGTGAAACAGTGAAAAAGAGGCAATAGCAACAAATAGAAACATGTGAATAAGATACTGAAACAAGAAGTAATGATAGAAATCTAATACATCTGGGAAATAGATACCTCTATGTAATACTCATACAGATCCATAAAGTAATCTACGTTATACTCAGCTAGATCGATAAAGTCGTCTATCATTCATCATTTTAAGAAGTTACGAAAACAAAAGTCTTTACCAGTGTTAACTCAACTGGTTGTTAACCATTTTACTCATTATGGAAATGATTTGGCATATTCTGATGCAGCACAAGACATTGGAGACAAGATTTGTAGGGAATTTGACAGCTACAGTGAACTCTCATGCATGCAAGATGTATGTATTGAAGCCTATTGCTTGAAGATTCATGTAGAATGGTCTGCACCAGACTTCTGTGATTTCCTCTCAACTTGTTATGTTTTAACTATAAAAATATGAACTTGTCATTTGTGTCAAATGTATACAAAGAATTAAACATCATTAATAAGATGTTATGTATGAGTTTTTTCTATCTGTACTGTAGCTTTCTGATTTTTTGTCCTCAATTTCAGTTTCACATCCTATAAGTAACTTTTTGAAGAATTAGTCTAAATAGTTGTCCACCAAACTGATTAAACTAAAAATAGCCGATGGATGTATGTATAATCCATGAATAATGTGTGTTTGATCATGTAATATGAGTGAATAATCTATGTGTACTGGTTAGAAAAAGTAAGGCATGATACGTTTACTTGGCTTTAACTAACATCTATGCCCTCTAACTTTTGGTGTGCACAAATAGACACTTAAACTTGTATAAAATTGAAAAAATAGTCACATTTGTCCTACATGACAATTTTGTGCTCTACGTGTATTATGTCATGTAGGACACTTGCATCTAGTTGTTCAATTTTAGATAAGTTTAAGTGTCTACTTGTTCACAGCAAAAGTTGAAGGACATAGATGCCAGTTAAAACCAAGTTAAAAGGCATATTTATGTATTATACCAAAAAATAAACAGTAAACCTGTCCGACTATTCATCTAAAGATATAAGCTTTCTCTAATCATAATTTTTTCATTCCGTGGACTCGAACATGAAACCTTTGAACCTCTTTCTTTTTTATGAAACCAGTATCATTTCTTTCTTTGAGTTATATAAAGAGCCAGACTGCAAATTCTTATAAAAATTCCAATATTCATTCAAGGAGTGCATTTTTCTTCCTTTTTTGGGGGGTGGGGTGGGAGGGGGAATAATTAATAGATAAATTCAAAACTTTGGTTTTTGAGAAGTTAAGACACAAAATAAAATATATCAATCAAGACTGTCTCAATCTCAAACTAATTGAGTCAGCTATAGTTTTAAACACCCTTGCATAGTATGCTGATTACCACAACTGATACATGAGTTCACACAACAAAAACTACAATTACAAAGAATAATTAATATGTATTGGGGTTAGGTGAGAATTAGTATGATGGATCCTTCTCCAACAAGCAGGTTCATTAGCAGCATCTTTAGAGCATGTTGTCCTTAACTTTCAATACAACAACACACCTTAGTCCCAAATAAGTTGGGATCGACTATATGAATCATCAGTGACCATGTTTGTCCACAACTATCGATGATGATAAGTGTAAATGTGAAGAAATTAGTAGTCAGTGTTGCATCTGCATAGAGGATACTAGCTCTGCAAGGTACAAAAGCATGCAGTGCAGGCATCTACAAAAGTCACTCAAGTTCAGCAACATCATCGTTACTTTCGATATTCCATGCAATATTATTAAACTCATGAAACTTCTTGAAGTGCTAGATTCAGCTCCTGAGCAGTTTTGGCAATTGATCCTCCTCTTCTAAATGACAAAAAAAAGATGGAGAAATGTTAGCAATTTATATTCTCCACGAACCAAAAGATGGCCGCTTAAGGTGCTTTCACATACCTCGAAAGAGCAGGCAGACAACTCTTGACTTTTTCAAGCTCAATAAAGCAGAGATTGCAGCGATCCATCCTTTTGTTGCAATAAGCAATAAAACCGTTCAAACTTGAACTAAAAAGACATAATAATCAATAGGAAGTAAAAGAAAACATGTAATAATACCTTTTCTCTGCCTCAATATCAACACCAACTGATGTTGGAGTAGACAACGAAGTATAAATTAGTGAACCAAATACTTTAACAAGCTTGAGCAGCATACTCAATGAAATATCTTGATGTCTAAAAGAAGTCCACCAAGAAGAAAACATGTCAATCATGGAAACTTCTGAACAATTTTTAGCAAGAAAAGGAAAACAAAGCTCAATTTGTTCTCTACCTATCCAACTTGCTCTCAAGCAGCCCCGTGAGAAGTGGTAGAAGACATGTGCAAATTTCTAATGTGATAATGTCATTTTTCTCTGCCAAGAAGCTCACTAACTCAGAAAGCACCTGTGTAAGCCAGCAAATGGACACCATATGGTGTAAAAAAGGTACATATCAATATTAAAAATAGGGCACAAAAACAAAAGACTTACAGCATGATCTGCCATCTTTTCCATTACACTTACTGCCCCTTTGATATCATGTCTTTTCCAGTACTGGTAGACAACCTACAAAAGGTCAAAAACTCGATATAATTAAGCGAACTCTTGAAGAGCAATATACATGGTAGAGATCAACTGAATAAATTTCTCCCCACCCCATCAGCATATCCTACTGATTAGCAAGAAAATCTGCAAATGAGTAGGCTAAACGTTCCAAGTAGGTCATCATCTTATGATAATGCAAATCAGTTATAAGGGACTTAAAGTCTTAAACACATAAATTAGTTGCAAGGGACTGCAAAAGCTTAATGTTGCCAAGTTAGAGAATCAAATAACCATTAACAAGTTCTCCAAAATTACTACCTGTAATTTAGCCAAACGAGATTGCATCGAGCCAACAAATTCTTTGTGCTGTTCCATCAAGTCAGCAATGATATCCTCATCGTCAGCAGAAACCGCCTCACTTACAGCTGATAAGGGGTCTTCTCTCTTTTCATGTACGATTTTTGAATTACGATGAGTTAAATTCTGTGTCAGGGAAGACAGAAATTATACAACTTTCACATAAATGACTTTTATCCTATCATATTCATGGAAGAAACAACAAAATTCATGAGATTATGTGAAAACTATTTTAGGTATTAACAGTTCAATGTTCCAGCTATCACGTGTCCTAATGCATTGACTACCATAGAAGTGAATGTCTATCTATGAAGTCGCTATAACTACTACAATAATGAATTACATCAGTTCATGTCCAAGATTCTACTTCTAATAATTAGAAAATTTGTCAGCAATTGATCTGCCAACCAAAATGATGATAGAGATCAAATAGAACATAAGAAAAAGGAAGTTCCGATGATGAATTTAGTTTCCTTTTTCTCTCAATGGTGGCATTCTAGCTGCCCCACACGGCCTTATAATTCCTGTTTGAATGAACATGCCATCACGTCTATCTTTTTTCTGTTTGGGTTAGATAAATTAGAAATTGGGTTTCTGATGATTGAAAGTTAGGTTGGTTATTTTGCAGCCTAGTTTATTTTGTGACTTTATCACTGGAACCTTCAAGTTTTATGTTGAGTCGAGAATAATCTTTGCCAAGCCTGGCAGTGTTTTGACTCGGATAGACTTATGTGCACCCCTAACTGTCAACAGAAACCCCATTCTCCGCTGTTCCTGCACTATCCTTTTCCATGATTGTAAAGTGCTAATTTAATTTGAAAAAATCCCACAATTTGCTAAAAGTATGTGGTCGCAAATATGAAATCACACACTGAAAATACTGAAATGCTTCCACATTCTTTAAATAACCATCATTAAAATTAGCAACAAATGGTTAATATTGTTAAATGGGAAAATCTCAATATGCAGTAACAGTTGGAATAACAAATAAGGAAAAAACGCAGATTTGACTCATACCACATTGGTGGGAACCACATCCAGAGCAGGTACCGCCCCAGCAATGCAGGGAGCAAGACCCTCGTAACCAGGAACTTTATCTCTCTTTTCCCAGTTTGCAATAGTAGATCGTGTCCTACCTAATTTTCCAAATTCAATGCATGAGACAACCATAATTTAGAAGTGCACCGATAGCAGTAAAAAGAGTTCTACCTCTTTGTTGACCTAGCATGGAATAAGGTTTCCTATTAAGAATATTTCCGCGGGCTTCATCTGGTACAAAGGGTAAGTGTTAATAATACAGTTAGTTCATATTATTCTAAAGACGAGGCAAAATACAAATGAAGTTAAACACAGAACAGGTCTTTTAAGAAATTGTACTGAGTAGAAGACAGTGATAATTTATGGGAGAAGTACAGAAATGAATAAAGCAACAGATTAAACAAATAAGCTACTTCCACAGCAATTATGGTGATGATCAGTTGAACTAGTGAGCAAATAAGAAACCCAAACCCAAATAAAGCTCAAGTAAGATTATTGAAGTGATTGGCATAGATAGTGAAGTACAATCTCAAAACATAAGTATAAAAGTATGAATAAAATCAAGGCAAAAAAATTATTACATGAAAAGGCAAGACACACACACACACACACATGAGTAGATATATCCATACACGCACCATAAAAGATATTAATTTCCTCTACACCCCTTATACTGTTCCTTTGGCTCCACAAGTTGATGAAATTTACTGGTATACTACCACTTCACATAACCACTGAGAACCAAACAGGAGGAGAAACATCGGGCATCCTTTTTTACAAATGAAACATAGCATCCAACTTAGAAGTATATCTATGCAACTTAACACACAAAAATGGTGCTAAAATTCTAGATCTAATTAGAGGGCACATACATAATTGATACTGCCCGGCATAATATACCTTAAAACCTTTCTTGATCAAAAATCATACCTCACAACGTCTAAAAATAACCCACAACACACAAAAGCATAGAAACAGAAAAGGTAAAGACAATATAAAAAAATAGAAGGACACAAGTGAATACGCACAATTTTCAATTTGGTGTCTGGAAAGTGGCTCATGTGCTGTATTGATATCAAGTTTTGTGGAAACTAAATTCTTGTCATCATTCACACTTCTATCAGTTGCAGCAGTTTCAAATATTGAGCATTTAACAGAAGGAAAATTGTTCCTGTCTGCAGGGCTACTACTTTCAATAGCCTTAGGTACTTCAACTTCAGACTGCGCTGCAGAAGTTGGCCTCCCGAGGTCTTCGTTGGTAGTAGGAGACTTCCAATCAGATACTTTTGGCTGCAATCTTTGTGGCATTTCCCTTCCTGCAACTCCTCCTTTCCTGCATTCAGATGCGAGCTCTGTTCTTTCATTATTTCTTGGGACAAGAACAGGTATAATCTCTGACTTATTGACAATAGAGCCATTTTCTGTTGACTGGGTTTTTGCTGAATTCCTCTTTACACCCGTTGTATTAGGAACTGCTCTTGAGCTGAATGGAGGTGCCTTTGGACCAATACTGAGATTTACTTTTTGTGTGGTGCCAGGAGTATCTGTGATAGCTTCATTCAGAAGATAAGTGCGAACGTAAGAAAATATTCTGGCAACCAAACTTAAACAAAAGAAGCTAATCAAAGGCTAGGAGCTAAAAGAATAAGTAGTAAATGGGGAATTAAAGAAGCAGAGTAAGAACTTAAGATAAGGTGCCAAGCTAATAATGTTAAGGCAAGGGAAACATTAAAAACGGAAGAGTAGCATACTAGTAAGAGCAGCAGAATCCCTCTGTAGAACCATGTTTTGTGACAAAGAAAGTCTTCTGAACGACTTAGACTCTTTCACAAGATCAGAGTTTTGTGAAATTAATTGTCCCCCACAACTTGCATCTGTAGCATCCTCAGCCGAAGTGGATAGATTCACTCTTAAATTGGATTTTGCTGCTGAGTGACCATTTGATGGTGTAGAACTATCCATTGTGTATGGTTCAAGACACTGCAAGAGGCAAGCATGACGAAGTGTGACATTACTTAAAAATCTCGGAAGAAGCAAGACATCAAAGAGACAACTTCAATGGAAAAAGGTGACTATTACCGAAATATCGACAACCCACACTCCAACACAACTTTGATTATAAGAACATCCAAGAAGTTTTCCTTCATGAATACTAAGATCAGACAATGTAGACCATCCAACATCTACTGTATCATGATACCTAATTGGTTCCCATGAGAAAACCTACAAAGAAGGACTACTTTCTTTAGGAGATGGACTAAGCGCCAAATATATTTAACAAACCTATTTCTCAAAACAGAAAATGCATGCCTACCTTCAAATTCTCATGTAAACCACAAAGAAGGGTTCTTCCATCAGTATTAAAGGCCATGGAACGCACTCCTGTTGTCTAGATTTCAGATAAAACAGTTCTTTTTTACTATACTGACAATTCATACAGTTTCCAAAATACATGAGAAACACTAAGCAGTTGTACTGCAATGAGAAAAGGGAAATCAAAGAGAAGAACCCAACGAACCTCAGGTCCAGCAGAACCTATGAGTTCAAAAGATTCAAGGTCCCAGAATTTAACTGTCTTGTCAGCAGAACCTGGTAATGCAAAAACCATGAACAAATAGTAAGGCATCTGACAGCTTTCGTGATAAGACACAAGAACAAAGGCGATTCTGTTCATGCTTCAGGCGATCTGGCTATTTCTATATACAACTATCTAATATTCATCTATTATATATAAATAAAGGCGCAAGGGCCTCCAGCCCAGCTCTCGGTGACCTTTCTTTTATAATTAATTTGATCCCTTTCTTCGATCCTCACACACACTAGCCCCCAAAACCCCCTGAATTCGGTTGTGTAATCAGCACCAGCAACCTGAAGATGCAGGCTTCAATTAGTTAGCACCTTATACTTTCTCAAAACCTAAATACAGTGCCCTCCTATTTTGGTTCCCCCTCCCTCTTTCCCAACTGCAAATTTGAATCACGAAAAAAGAAAGCTAAAACTTAATTCCCAATAATTTGACACAAAAATATACATCACTTTTAATATGGGGTTCCTGGTATATTTTCACAAGAAACGCTGCAGGAAATCCCAAAGCTAGATTAACACTAATCACTAGTTTCCATACTAGGGAATAGGGCACTGATGTTTGGATTTCCTTTATTTTGGTTAGAGAAGGAAAGTTCAACTATGAGGAAACAAGAGAGTATTGTTTCATGCAGCATGTGATGTTTATATGAAAACCTTATTCACCAGGCACCAACTCCCCTAAAAACATGCACCACAATGAGACAAAGCATTTCTATATACTTTTTATGTAAGTACTTACATGAAAAAACAGATTCTTATATAAGTAGACAAAGCAGTTCTATAGATCCCCAAGATAGAAGTCACAGATCTGATTGGAGAGGAAAGCACTTATACTGGAGATAAGAACAAAAAATATGAAAATAAGATTGAAAACAATAATGGCGGATAAAGTTATTAATTAATAGCAAAACTTATCAAATCTGGTCATAAGTTCAGATAATGAGTATACTCTTCTCAATTTGTCATTTCTTGATCAAATGTTTGGTTATCCTTATCTTTACTAAGAATATCATCATGAGAAAGTTTTAGGTTGCCACTAGATTCAAGTTCTACATAGATCATAGAATGCATCAGCGAACTCATTTCAGAAATACAACAAAAGTTATAGGAGGATTTACAAGACAACAAGAAAGATGACCTTCACTTAAGAAGAACATTGTAGCACTAAGTCAAAGCGTTATCTAACCTGTAGCCAATAAGAACTCATGAGGATGAAAGTCTATGCACTGAATTTTTCCTTCATGACATTTGAAATCATGTAAAAGCTTTCCTGCAGTCAAATCCCATATCTGCCACAACACTGAATCTATTATCAGGATAACTAGACTTAAAGAGCTTACAGGCTGATACAGCTACTTGATATCAAGCAAACAATAATATCCTAGAAAGATGCACGTGGAAAAAAGAAACTGCTTAAAATATTAGTTTTTGCGTCACTGTCACTTTATGTACGGCACGATTGATTTTAATAATAGTGGTTTTCATCATGGGCATAAGAATGTGCTAAGTACCAAGATTAAAATATCCGTCATTCCATCATCTCACGACCATATTTAGCGTACCAACTGATCTATAACAAAGTAGCTTCGGTAAGATGCAGCAAGTTTAAAGGCATCATCATAAGTGAATGTTTCATTAAGTTGATGTATGTCAATAATCATCAGTCTTCTTTCGTTTTGAGCCATGTCGTTTAGATATCATCCGAAATATTAGCAAGTACAGTCTGATATGGCTCACCCAACCATTAGAAGGCACTTCAATGTGTTAGTTCCCAAATATATTACTGAACAAGGAAAGAAATGAAGAAGAGGAGTCCGACCTTTACACTACTGTCTTCTCCACCAGATACAACCCAGCGGCCATCTGGCGTGAACCTGATGGTGTTGACACCTCGAGTGTGACCTTTGTATGTGTGAATGCACCCTTTGCGTCTAATATCCCATATCTTTAGATTTGTGTCCAGAGACCCAGATGCAAAGAACTCACCAAAGGGATGGAAGTCCAATGATATACAATTGGATCTATGTCCAGTGAGAGTTCGAACAACTGAGAAATATAGATCGATAAAGAAATAGAATTTGTAAAGTTCACGATAAAGAATAAAAAAATGATTTTTCACAGAGAATAAAGTTATAAAAAGCCTACTTTTGGCTTCCTCTAGATCCCAAAGCTTGATAGTACCACTGGCTGCTCCTGCAGCTACCAGAACTTCTGAAGAATCAAAGCTAACTGAATCGATTCCGCTTGAATGACCTGACAAGCTCTACACAAGAATACAGATACAAGACAATGTGTTAAAAAACAAACAATGTTGCCGCTAAAATTGCATCTTTGCAAACAGAGAAAATGATAACGGAAAGGTTAAGCCCCAAACAACGGCCTCGATCAGGGAGAACATTCCATTGTGGTCATCCAAAAAGGGACTACATAATACAGATTTAACTGCTTGAAAGTGTAAATCAAATTTAATGACGTAAGCATTCACCCTTTGTACTCATATACCTTCCTTTTTGGTTAGAGCAAAAGATATTTTGATCTCAATGCACACATACATAACAAAGGAAATGAAATTATAATGAAAAGAGAAACTAATAAGAGTTACTAACCAATATGGCGTCAGGCTTGCCAATGGACCAGAGATTAACCTTGTGATCTTCTCCCCCAGTTACAAGAACCCTGGATGATTTTCTCCCAATCTTTAAGCAGTTCACACTTAAAGAATGTGCTACAAATTCCTCTATTACAAAGCATTGTCAAGGTCTTCAAATTAAAGTGTGAGTTCTCTAATTTACCATTCATTTCTACAACAACATACCCAGTGTGATCCCACAAGTGAGGTCTGGGGAGGTAGGATCTACGCAGACCTTACCCCTACCATTGTGAGGTAGAGAGACTACTACCGGTACACCTTGGCTCACATTCATTTCTTTCCCCCTTCTTCCCAATATAAACAAAAAAAACATTAAGAACCTAGTCAAAACTATTGATCCTCCCTACTATCATTTGTCTCTATATCCAGCCCACTCAAAGTTAATCATTCACCACATTGCACAATTTTCAATTTTTATGAAGAAATTGTTACCCTATAAGATCAAATTACAAGCCAAACACCAAAATTAAGCAAATAAACTAACAATACAAACCAAAAAAAAACAAAAAAAAAAGGATACGTAGCTTATAAGCACGTTTGGTAGTTGTCATCGAGAGAGTCAAAACCACCAAATCAAACAAAACCCACTTCTCGATTCAAAGCACATTACGCAACAAATCAATAAACCCTTTGTTCTCCGTCCTTCCTGCAAGGATTTAAAGTAAGTCTTCGAACTTCGAAGTGAAATACATTACACAAAACACAAAAAAAAATGATATGATTCGGTTGAAAAACTTACATTGCATAAACGCTGTCAATTTTGGCGATTAATAGATGAAAAAATCGAAAAAAAATAAAATAAAAAATGAAGTATATTCAACAAACAATGGCTTCTTTCCACTCAAATTCAATAAAAAAAATGCAATTTTTACGATGATTTTTCTTCAAATTGAGGAATGAAAACAATGGCGAAAAGGGGAAAATTTGAGAAGGTGAAGAAGGAGAAATGGCGTTTTCAAAATCACGAGAAAATGACAAAAATGGTCCTTTTATGTTTTTTGATAGGTGGGTTCAAAAATTAAATTTGTTTCTTAAATATCTTGTGAATAGTTTTATGTTTTAATAATTTTTCACTAAACTTGATAAAAATAGTTAAAAAAGAAAAAGAAAGTTTAAAAATGATTAAAACTATGTATTAAGTGTGATTTTATAAGTAGATCTCAATAGGTCGGAGATTAGAGTAAAGAAAAACATTAGTGTTAAAATTGAGAAGTAAGATAATGTGGATATAATAAGGTGAAGAGGAACAAATAAGGTGCTTTAAACTAGAAGCATTTTTGTCCCATTGAAAGCAAAGAAATCGCTTCACTGCCTATTAACATTTTACTTGTTTGAGCTTTATGATATTCTATTAGCACGTGTCGTAAGGTATTGGGTTAAATATATACGAGTGCAATTCTCGTATGTTGAATTTGGGATCCTGAATATAATGTTGGTGATAAGTCAGAGGAAGGTGAGGATGACGTCAAGTCATCATGCCTCTACAATGTCTGAATCGAAAAAATTTGGGTATTATCATAAAAATTTGTATCGGCTAAACTCATGATATTTGGGTTTGTTGTTGAGAGGAGAGTAACGTCGTGTCTAATAATCTCTTCTCAATTTTTCATAGGCCTATCATCATCAAACTCACACACCTTTTCATTATAGCATTTATGTTCCTCCTCTTTTTTATGTTCAGATCATTTCAATCTTGTTTTTCTACATATCTATAAGTGAGTCCCATCAAATCTTTTTTAAAATGCACACTAAACATCGAGATGATATAGAAAATAGCAAAAATTACACCTTTAAAAGTTACACCGAATTAAACCTTATCGATACATATTTAACGGACTATTTTGAATCTACCTTCAAATATAACGGACCATTTCGTCATTTTCTCTCTAAATCACGGCAATGGAAGTTCTACCAATCTCAACCGTTGATCACTAATCGAGCACTCATCCAACGGCTGACATCTAACATCTTTGTTTCTAATTATAATTTTTTTAAATATTTTATAGTAACTTTTTCTAGTCAATTTTGAAATGAAAAGTAGGTGCTTCTATGTAATCATTTTATTTTTTATTACTTTCTAGAAAGAAAAAAGGTGAAGTTTAATCATTAATTTAATTGATTAAATTCATTAGCTTTGTATCACAATTTAAAAGTAGTTTAATGTAATTATTTGTTTTTTTTTTCTTCTTTCTAGAAAAGAAAAAGGGCAAAGTGTAAATATATTTAATTCATATAATCTCTCTCTAACTCATCATCAAAAATTTCAAATTTGAGTCTTAAATATAAAATAACTCATAGCACAAAATATTTTCTTTTTAAATAAACATTACGTAATACACAATACAAATTTAAATTAATCAAAATTTCAATACAGATACTAACCACGCGTAAAAGTCCATGAAATACTCATATAATTTCTTTGTTTCAAATTAATATTTGTGATGCATCAACCATCTGAAGTTTAAAAGGAAAATAGAGGAATAAAGAATGTGTCAAAGTTTTTAGAGGGAAAACAAATCAAATGAGAGTATTGAGAATCTTTTGAAAAAAAAATAGTTTTTTTTAAAGGAGTATTTTCTAAGAGTTATTTTTTTAATAGTAATATAAAATTCTAAAAGTATTGTGAATTGATATCTTTCTAAATTATTTTAATTATAATAGATTATTAGATGTAAGGAATAATTATTTATATTTATATAAAAAGGAAAAATATTATAATCAATTTATTTGTTACATTTCTTGCATTCAATTCTTATTTTGATCTTTGACAAATGAATGGAAGAAAATATGATAAAGTTTTGATTTATTTTTTCAACATTACCTCCATCCATCCTTCAAAATTGAAGATATTACTAATTAGTTTTTTTTATTGAGTTTTAAATTACAAGTGGTTTGAAATATTTTAATTATTGATAAGCTCTCTTCATAAGTTTTCTTAAAAATAATAAGAACCTTTCTATATTTTTTTATATATTGATTGAATTCTTGGTCATCTCAACAATTAACCATTGAACTAATTGAGGTAGAGATTTGATTGATGTTTAATCAAGAATCTAAATAATTCCACTAAAAACAAAGCATAAAAAGATAATCATTTTCACAAAACTTATCATGTTTTTAAGAATAAATAGACAAAGACAAGCCAATTTTTCTAGGTTGAGAATTGAAATAAAAATATGAGCCATACTTGAGATATTGTGGGAAAAAGCTTAATTTCATTAAATATAGCGAAAACCTATTTTTTTTGTCTTAAAAAATGTAGCAACGTTTTTATTATATAACGTAGATAAATACTATTTACGCACGTAAAAAAATCACTCCGACAGAGTCTGACTGTATATGTAATACAATCTCTGATGGTAAGTGTGTGTTTTCAAAGTAGAAGCTTAATGTATGTGTGATCAACTAAGCGACGAATTTAGAATTTGATGTTTGCGGGCTCTCACCCATATTAAAAAAATAAAAAATAAAGGCTTACAGGCAGAGGCGGACCCACATGTTTATGTGGGGGTGCACGTGCACTCGTTAACTTCGGAAAAAATCATGTATATTATATGTATATCTATCTTAAGAAACTGACAGAAACTAAATATAATTAATAGTGCCCCTATAGAGCACATGAAATGGTACTTTGTACCACAGGTACAAGCTGAAAGATCCACCCATGCGACTAGGGTTCTATCTCAGGTTCGTGCAAACGTTATTGCATTCCCGCAACCCACATTAAGTGACCTATATCCGCCCCTAATCAATTGTATGTATATATGAAGTCATTAAACATTTACGTGAACAACTGAATTCAATATATGCATTTTTAAAATTGTATGTGCATGTGGATCTCATTCTCTAGCGAAGCAACGTCAATTTTACCTCTAAAGATCGATTTTATATTTTTAAATTTTTAACGCTAAAAAAACCGACCTCCGGAGGTTAAACTATCCTAAAGCTTTGATGGGCCTAGAGTGTAAATAAATTCTAAAGGCCTCAAAAAAGCCCAATACGTTTCAACCGCCAATATCCCAAAGTAGCTGAAGACGCGAAAAAAGCCCCTTCTCTGCCGCAACTCCAATGGCGTTATCGTCTTTCGTGCCGGCGTTATCTTCTCCGCCGCCATGTACGGTGGCGATGTTAAACCGCTCCGGTTTTTTATCCTCAACATCGTCGTCGTCGTCACCTTCGTGTAGTGTCCTTTTCACTTGCTCATTCTCTCAGCCGCCACAAACCGTTGCTTTTATGCCGTTTTTGAGACCGACATCTCTGTGTTACTCTAGAAGGAGTTCACAAATAGTGCGTATGGCACCGGAAGAAGAGAAGAAGACTCAACGTTCACCTCTCGACTTCCCTATCGTAAGCTTCGAAAACTCGTTTTTGTTTCTGGTTATTTAACTTTAATTGTAGATGTGTTCTTCTATTAGCTATTCTGAACTGCAGCTTAGTGTGTGCTAAGAGTAAAATGTATTATGTAGAAGTTGTAATGATAGCTTGTTTAATCTAGATATGGTTTTTGGTTGTTTAAGTGTGAGCTGTTGTTTGCTGTTTGGATGATTTGAATTGTGCCAAATCCGATCAGAAAATAGCATAGGAAATTGCAATGTGTACTGTTAAAACCTATGGTGCAACTTCAACTTAGCAGATTAGTAGTTGGGTGTTGTCTTGCTTTTCGACGGGTTTAAGCTGGGTGGTGTCTGGCGAAGTATTAGACTTTTACTTGTAGTGTCTTTCTATCATCTTTTTTTATTTGTTGTGTTTCGATTATCGCACTATTTTATTGTTATTACTGTTTCCTTATTAGTTGCTATGTTTTCTTCACCGTCGTTTTTGCTTTCTATACCTACTTTGATTTGTTGCAATGCTTTCTATACCTACTTTGATTTGTTGCAATCGAGCCGAGGGTCCTCTGAAACCAATCTCTCTACCTCCACAAGGTAGGGGTATTTACAGTTAATGGTTTTTTAAGTGTGAATGATAGTTGCTGTTTTGATGAATTAAATTGTGCACTACACTCAAAACTATCAAGTTACCAATTTCGATTTATATGGTCAAAAAGAGAATGAAATTTCTAAAATTGTACCCGGAGTGAAATCAAATTACCTATCCTCATTATAAAGTTAGCCCCTTTGTTTGATTGGTCAGCTTTTAAGAGGAGTGGTTCTTCTTGCAATCTCAGGCATAGTATTTATCTGCTATTTGGCCGGTTGAAACAACCTAGAATAAAGGTTGTCGGCCTACATAGCCAACTTTTGAAGCCAAGACGATCTTTTCCTGTCAATCATTCATTAGAAAGTAGTGGAGAAAGAATGTCTTTTGAAATCTTATGATTGAAGGTGCAGAAAGTGCTGGAAAAAAAGGGATAATTTTTTATAGCCATGGATAGATCATCCAGGTTTGGGTCCATAAGCAGTGACCATTGCTCTATGAAACCTCGCAGAAAGTTAATTATTGGTCGTAGTTTGAGTCTCCCCTCTTTCCTCTTGAATGATATTCACTGAGTAAAGTTTTAGTTGTCTTGGGAGAGAGGGGAGACAGGAATTGATCGTAGTTATTCATATTCCAATTAAGAGGTGTACCGTCTCTTCCAAGTATCTAACCTTGGTATGTCAAGAATCTGGTACCAAAGATATAAAGATGCAATACAATTTTGATCCTTTCATCTAGTGTTAATTTCTAGGAGCTTCTAAAAGCCCTTGGCAATGTCATTCTCGAAATTTCAATATCCTAATTAATAACTTTTTTGCATTGTGTACCATAGGAAGTGTAGAATTTGAACCGATGCTGCATATTGCTTTCTAGAATAATGTCATTAAAGCTGCTAGGCATTTTGATGAAACATTTTTATTGCAGGAATGGGAAAGACCCAAGCCCGGACGAAGACCAGATATCTTTCCTCAATTCAGTCCCATGAAAACTCCCTTGCCACCTCCTATGCCAGGTGATCCTCCAGAAGAGGAGGAGGAAGAAGAAGAAAAGAAAGAGGAAGAGGGAGATGAAGAGGGAGATGAAGAGAAGGAGGAAGAGAAAGACCCTGAAAAAGACAATCCAATTAAACCTGAGCAGTAGCGCCAATCTGATGATTTTATTCCAACGAGGCAACAAGGTAGACTCACGTTTGCTATTGTTCGCTTAGTTGTTCCGGCTTATATACATTGACCTAGGTCATGTTCTACATAGAATTAATGGCGTGAAGAGTTCTCGAATTGAAAATTTTGTAATACAGTCAAACTCTCGAGATAATCAGTAGTGTGATGTAATGTTTTGTTTCAACAAGATTCATATTTACTATTCTTAGCCTACTAGTTGCATCATATGTGCATTAGCACTTATCGATATTGTACGTTGTGTTGATGGCACGAGGAGTTCTTGCCTCAAAATACACCACTCGTTGGACGGGAGTCTGCCACGAAAAACTGTGTAATCAACCATGGATGCTTGTCAAGATTGGGTGTGACCAAGTTCTGCTTGCATGTCAAGTGAGATACTATTACCAAAAGATATTTTCTTTTTCTCTTCTTTGGGCCTCAATAGGAAAAGTACAATACTCAATTCTAAGGAATCAAATGATCTCACAAACATTCCAGGCAAATGGAAAACAGACTGATTCGATTCAAACATGTATTCTATATCTCGTCAGGCAATACTACGAAAGAGAATTGGCTGTGATCTCAAATTCTAACATACATGGAAATAGAAGAAATCAAATCTATAACATGATTACCCAAGTATGAAAAGGTTACAAGGAATGATCAGTTTTGACAAAGTTCTGAACACTGGCTTTGAATTTATAAATAAATTGCCAAGGAACTGGCAAAAAGTACACCGCTTTTCGCTTTCTAGCCACTCTTAAAAGACGAATGTCCTGTCAAATCTATCTTCTCTCAGCTTTCTGAGATCAAGCTAAATGCTTGAGGATTACTACTCTTGATCTTAGCCGAAAGGTCGAGAAAGGTAGAAATAGTTGAGGATAACTACACTTCCTGCTTCTTGCTTCACCTTCTCCTTGAATCAGAAGATCCTTTATTTCTTGCCTTATCTGCTTCATCGAGTGTTGACTTTTGCCTACGATGAATATCCTCAACATATCTGCGCCATAACGTTTCCCTATCTTTTCTTGCCATTTTTGAATACCTGAGATCACCTTTGAGTAGTTGTTTGGCTGTTGACCAAGAATTTGCAACTGTTTTACCATCTTCTGTCTCTCGTGAACAAGCTTCAACAGTTATAACCTCGGCTAACAAAACTTTAAACTCTTGTGCACACCGCTAGTAAACCAAAATATATAGTATGAGAATAAAGAAGAACACCATTTTCTTGATAAACAATGAAACAGATAAACTGCATGACAGGGGCCAAAACAAACACTCGTACACACGTCAGTTTGAATAATGCAAACTGCTAGTAATTTTCAAGCAATAAAGGGGGATACACTGACACTTACAATCAGATATGAAAGGAAAATGCTGTACTTACACACGTCAATTACAGCTTTATTATTTTTAAGTAACTTATGAGGAGAGCTTATTAATACTTTAAAATATTTTAAACCACTTGTAATTTAGAAACTCAACAAAGAATTAATTAGTAATATCTTCAATTTTGAAAGATGGAGGGAGGTAAGAAATTTTATGTGTGTGATCACATCTGATTTGATACTGGGATGTTTCATTCTTCGATGATATCATGCAAGGTAAAGAAAGTTATGTTCAGTTGGACATTCAGAAGTCCGAAAAGAAGATGCAGGGTATTGGATGTGGCTTTTCTAGCCCTTATGCGGAAAATTTGCAGGGAAAGAAAAAGGAGAACTTTTGAGGAGTAGAGAATGATTTTACACTAGAGGAATAGCTTATTGCCCCCCTCATCGCTACCCACAAGATGCCTGTTTGTATAAAAGATAGGTGACTTTTGTCGAAAACCAATTTTCTACTTTCTGGTACACTTCTTCTACTACCGTTGTTTCTTCCCTTCATCAATAATATCTTATTAAACTAAAAAAAGAAGATGATATTACTGATGAAGGGAAGAAACAATAATATCTTCTTTTTTTAAACCCTTCGGGGTGGCCCAGTGGTTTGGGCTTGGGACTTCCATGTTGGAGATCTCAAGTTCGAAACCCTTTGCCAGTAAAAGCAAGGGGTTTGTCTTCTGGGTCGAGCTTGTCGCACCGGGATTGCCTAGCGCGGGTTACCTCTCCTATGTGGTTTGCGAGCTATTGCATAGGAGCGGGGGTTTGATCCTGTGCGCACCAAAAGGGTAGCGGTTGCGGGTTTCCCTTGTCATAAAAAAATTATATATCTTTTTTTTTTCTGCGATCTTATATGAACAAAAAAGAGCTTCTTGATCCTATGAGATACAGTAAAAAATGAAACAACAAATTCTATGAAATTGCACAACCTTATGCAAGTAACTCAGATTAGATAATATTAGCAACTCTTGCAAGTATCAACTCCCCCTAAAAAGCAGATAACAAGGATAACATTAACTTTAAAAAGAACAACAATAGTCATCTTACCTCATACAACACCTTCACATGTTCCCGGAAAAGCTTTTCCAAGTCAGACTGATCCAAATGAGGATTAGCTGCACGTCCTTGGGGATCCTTCTCTAATTTAGGTTTTGACTCTGTCCAAGAAGCCTTGGGTGCAAGGCAGAAGGATATCTCAAAAATTTGAAAATAGACATCTAGAGAATAAAATGGAATGACCTTTTCAACAGTTTACCACATAGTAAACACAATTCTTCCAGACTTCATTAGTAGATGTAAAGCCAAAACTCAAGAATTATAACTACATAAATGATGAGCACCAAGGAGCAATGCTATTTACAACACAGTTAAATTTAGGAAGGCAAACCACCCGTGTAAAAATGGATGGACTTTGCAACAAACAAAGTTCTTTTGAATTTTGTTTCTTAATTAAGATGAAGGCAGGCAAACCGCTGATGAGCTTATTAAGATGAAGCAGAAGTTTTGTTTCAAGATTCTTGAACTATCCAGACAAACAGTCTAATCAAGTAACGGGATATGATCCATGACATACGTTCTAAGATATTTCCTTGGAACAGTTTTGGGGTCTATACAAGATAATACCTGAGGATCCTTAATTATTTCAACCAGCAAGGCTTGATAAGATTCAACAGCTTCTTTTCTACGAGCTTTCGACCGCACCCTCTCCACTTCTTGTTCTTCTCTTTCTTTACGTTTTCGCAAAGCCCGTTCTCTTTCCTTCAATTTATCCTAAAAAGTCAGGCAGATAACCATTAACATCTTTAGAACCTCGTGTACTACATACAAATTTTTCCAAAACTTCAGATTGACGGTCCAAATACACACATAAATTCAACTAAGTAAAATTAATTAAAATCACAAAGCACCAATTTTTTGTTGTCTACCACAATCAACATAATAGAGAGAATCAGTGAGAGCCCTTAGTTGGAGGCACAAACACAGAGGCTTGAATCGACAGAGATAAAAGACAACCATTGAATAAAGATAAATGAATATGATTAAACTACCGAAAGAGGTGACCTATGCAGCACGTTAAGAGGTGTTAAGAGTTTCATCTTGGTCGAAGGTATGAGTTGTCTCCTTATATGGTTTTGAGCAATTCTCACCTCTGATGAACTAGCTTTTGGAATTGAGTTAGGTGCAAATTCATTTTCTTTCAATGATAGGTTAAAATTGGATTCCAGCATTTTCTTCGAGGAACTAGGTGCATTTGGATTCATGGGAAATAACATAAGACAGAGAGAGATAGAGAGAATTAAGAATATAGGGTTTTAAGTGTTTGTCCTCTCTACAAACGGCCATTAAAAGTTCGAACGCCTATATATAATATGTGTGCATGTGTCAAACGAGAGAGAGGACGGGGTGGGTTGGGGTTTGTGACAAGGAATTAGCCACATGTTAAGAGCCTGTTTGGATTGGCTTAGAAGTTGGTCAAACTTATTTTTAAGTCATTTTTAGCTTTTGGGAGTGTTTGGCAAATTTAAAATAACTTAAAATAAGTTAAAAGTCAAAAGAAGGACTCTCCCTACTTTTTATTTTTTGACTTAAAATCATTTAAATTTGACTTTAAAAAGTTACCTTTTAAAAACTACTTTTTTAAGCCAATCCAAATGGGTTCTAAGAGTCAAAATTTAGGTGTTATCTGTATGTTTTAAGTGCCAAATTAAGATTTACGACATAACTGGTTACGTGATAAGTAAATAAGAGAGAGGTGACAAGGAATTAGCTGCATGTTAGAGTCAAATCGTAGGTGTTATCTGTACACTTAAGTTCAACATTAAGATTTACAGTATATAACTAGTTACAGGTAAATAGGAAAAAAATTAAAAACCATATTTTAGAAAGACAGTTAAAGAGATATTTAACTCCCCCCACCAAAAAAGGAAAACCATATATATATATGAGAAAGAGAGAACACAAACCCAAAATGATATTATATGATAATACACTTGGATTATCCTAATCAATATTCATACAATAATATAACAAAAGGCAAGTCGAAAGAAGAAATGCTTAAACAAAGAAAACCAAGGTGCCAAAATTGGAAAAGAAGAGTTTCTTTTGTAGAATGGTAATGTTGTATTCGTTGGAAAAGAACTCACCTCTTCATCATGTTTTGCTTTTGCAATTCGTGCAACTTCCTGTTCAGCAGCCTTCAGTTCCGATAGATACTCATTGAATAAAGTCTCTCTGTCTTCATGCTTAACAGACTTATTACGAGGATCACTTCTTAAGCTATCCTTCACCTAATATCAGCAGAAAATTGCAACTTAGGGGAAAAGAAAAACTTAAACTAAACTTTATATAGAATATTCATCAAAACCAAAACAAGGGCAAGTAGTTTTTGTCCTCCATGAGCATTTCAAGAAATGGGCAAAACTGTAAGAACCATATGAATATTGGAAACCCGAGCATAACTTCCATTGGTTTTAAAGAGAGACGATAGGGGACTGATTGAGAAAATAAAACAATGAAACAAAGAACAAATCATTTCTATCTTGTTGATTTGCAGACATGATATTCATCATCTAATTCAAATGGATACAAATCGATGTTTGACTATTATTTTAGTTCCACAGAGCAAGATTTTTTTTAAAAAAAATTGAAAATGGTAATGTTCTCAGAGAGCAAGATTTTTAGTTCTATTATTCCGCTACGCCCTTTCTTTCAAGTTGATGCTACCTTTATTTTTACTTTCTAAGGTAAAAAGCATTGATCTCGGAGTGCGATCCACTAAACTTCTTATTTCATAAAACAAATGATGACATATTCTGTCTTAGGGAAGTCAAAATTATTTTGGCACTACCCAGCATAAACCTGTGACACTTAATTTAAAGTAATGGGCTTCTTGTTTTACTTCACAAAGTTAATGAATTATTGATAAATTTGATGACATTGTAGATTTATAAGACGAATTGGAGTTCAACATGGCATGAGTTATGCAGAATGTTCCACCGTATTAAGAACATGAAAGGAGGTTTGTTGAGAAAATAAAAGGAAGTTAAAATGTAACAGAACTCAAGAAAACTAAGAAGTTGCAGGCGCCACATACTACTCTATATAGAATTAAGCAATAAACATTATAAGTTTCAATCTTAACTAGGCATGCCAACGCAGAGTAAGCAATCAATTTGCAAGCAAGTAAAAATATCTCCAAGACAACTACTTATATTGATATTTTCTTATCATAACATCTCAACATATAAACCTACCTTTGACCACCGTGTATTTAAAGTAATATCTCCTTGTTCTCGAAGCATGGACTTGAACTGAGATATAACAGCAGCACGTACAGCATGAGCTTTTTCTTGAGCTGCTTTCCTAAGCTGAAAAACCCTACACAGTACATACAATCTTGCCTAAACAACCGGATCATTATAAAGAAAAATGGAAATACATAAAATCATACTAGAATTGCCACGAACCAAAAGGAGAAGAACAAATCCAGGCCAGTGAAAGAATAAGATCAGAGAATGTTAACTACATTGATTAGTCCTCCAGCAACTGAGCATAGTCATAACACAAATTTGCACAAACAAAAATAAAGTTCTCTTCTTGTCGAAATCTCTTTTGGTATGCGTTACCATTACAAATTCTTAGATCATCAACTAAAAAAAGGTGGAACACTCACAAAGATGGTGCAAACCCGCCACCCCCTTCCAAAAAAATAAAATCCATGGGCAGGCAAGAGACAACCTGGCGAACTGAAACATCTTAGTAGCTAGGAGAAAAGAAAACAAAAGTGATTCCCGTAGTAGCGGCGAGCAAAATGGGAGCAGCCTAAACCGTGAAAATGGGGTTGTGAGAGCGCAATACAAGCGTCTGTGCTTCTAGGCGAAGCAACCTGAATGCTACACTTCTAGGAACTCATGTGTCAATCACTTTCATTCTTCTCGTTGATCAATAGTGTGTTTAGTTCCATACCTATTTATACAATGAGCCTCTTTCCTTACCTGTCTTAGTGGCCAAGAGGTTGAATAAGCTTCAAAGGAACTTCTTGTGGCAAGGAAATGGAGAACAGAAATCCTTCAACCCAGTGAAGTGGGAAACTGTTTCCTTAGACAGGAATTCAGGGGGCCTTGGTGTCAAGCACTTGAAGATTCATAGGACTAGTTTATTGCATAAGTGGCTTTGGAGATTCGATCAAGAGGTAGAAACATTGTGGAGAATTGTAATTGCTAGTAAAACATATGACTTTCTCAATCCCTGGACTACAATTCCACATTTCCAGAGTTCCCATGGCATTTGGTAATATATCAGGGTTCATATGGGATTCTGTTTTTTCAAATTCTGCACTTCAAGTGGAAGATGGCAGGAAAATTAAGTTCTGTCTGGACATTTTAAAGGTACCAAGGACTCGCATAATAAATACAATAATATAATGTAGTATTAGTTTATACTATGGAAGACGTCCATTTAACAAGTTAGATTTAAGTTTTCTAGGATTTGACAAAAAAGGAACGTAAGTCAAGTGTTTTTTAAACTAGGGGGAGGGGAGTACAAAAATAGTGCGTCAAAAATAAAAAATCAAGTCATTTATTAAGGCTAAGATGAGAAAAATATTAGGAAATAAGCGACAGAGAGTAAGTGAAACTTAAACCAAGATTGAACCAGTTGACTAATACCTCTCATTCAGAAGCACTTCCCTCTCCTTTCGATCTAAGGACTCGAAGCGTGGATCATGACCCCATTTCTTTTTGAATGATTGATAATCAGTATCCTCGTTGATATCCTGGACATAAGTTCAGCAAGCAGTGTAAGCCCTAAAATTTTCATGTTCAAATAAAAAGTTCAACTTTAATTGGAAACAATTTATTCCCTTTGCCCTGAAGTGAATGCTTATTTTCCAAGGAAAGGTATATCATATATTACTTTATACCAAACTGTTTATAATGCTTTCAAAATATACTCGTTTCGTCCCAATTCCCCATTTAAACTTAAACTACTAGGTGCCGTTTGGTATGCTGGACAAGCATAGATAGTCTTGGGATAAAAATTAAGTCCTGCCTTATCCCTTGTTTGGTTACTAATCCTAGGATAAGTTAGAATTAGTAATTAGTACTGGGTTAAGTTATCTTTGCTAGGGGATGGAATAATAGTACCAGGATTAATTATCCCAAGATAAAACAATGAAATGACACAAATACCCATGAGATCCCTCAAACCCTTTTTCTACTAAATAAGATGGAGAATATTTATGTAAACAAACTTCTTAGAATTTTTTTTGAGAAGACAAACTTCTTAGAATTTGTGCAATGAATGTTATCTTTAACAACAAACCAAACAGTCGATAAAAAAATAACACCAGGATAACTAATGCTAGCATAACTAATCCCAATCCCAGTATAACTAATCCCAAAATAACTTGTCTTTAAACCAAACGCCCCCCTACTGTTGCCAAGTATAAATTAGACATTTAACTACCTTAAGCAAATTAAATTTTAATCATGCCAAGTAAAAATTAGATAATCCACTGTGACAGAAGAACTAGTAGAAAAATATTTTTTTGAAACTGCAACTAGAAGAATAATATTGTGAGATTACATCTGAAAAGAACTAAAGAGAGCTTAGTAACAAGATAAACCTCCTTTGCTTCTTCTAGTAATTGCTTGAAGCCCTCAACTGCAGCCTTCTGCGCTGCACGCTTCTCCTTTCTTTCTTCATCTGCACGCGTCTTGACATAATGCTCAAACAGAGCTTTTCTAGCACTGTAACTTGGAATAGCCTGGACAGGGAGACCCACTATTTAGGAAGGTAATGAAGAAAGCACCACAAATAAGAGATTATAAAAACAACTGGTAACATGATTATGCATAAATGCTTATATGGTAGCTCTGGACCTGGAAGAGGATATACATATTACTATAATTTCTCATGAATAGAGCATCTAGTTTGAAGTGATCTCAGAGTTATTAGCTTGCAGATAATCAATGTCAGCAATGTAGTTTTTGTTAGAATGACCCACATAGGTTGGGGGTATGGGTTGTGGTCTCCCTATGTGGTACTGACAACCCTCATCTTATGAGCTAGCTTTTGAGTTTGAACCCAATGTCCATTTTCTTAACATGGTATCACTGTGTCAAAGCATGTCACATCCTATTCTTAGTTTATCCAATGTTGGGTTGTTCTACATTAGTAGAAGGTATGAGTGATCTGTGAACCAAAAAGCTCATCAGCCATATCAATCAAGGGGAATGATGCAAGTCAAGTTGCCTCAAGGCCGTTCACAAGGAGTCAAGCTTGGGATCTCCAAGCAATACAAGGACTGTTCATGAAGATGGAGGCACTTGAACACATTTTGATGCCATCCCAGGGATTCCACATCATGAAGATCACCTCGGAAGACAAAATGGATGAAGGAAGGAGTTCTGACTCAACATGAGGAGCAGAGTACGGTTCACATAATCAACATACAGGCCGTATCTTCACCATAACTCAGGATACGGCAGGAGCAGAGGAGTCATACAGGCCACATAATACACATATGGCCGAACATCAGGTCGTATCTCAGAAGCAGCAAACTGTCAGATTCAGGCCTGAATGTGCAACCACCTATGCAACAAGCGACGTGCGGACCGCAAATGGTCACATATGACCGCGTGTCCACCACAAGTCATGCCTTTTGGGGTATTTTAGCAATTTTTGAAGTGCCACTTTTGGGCATTCATGTAATAGTTAGCCTCAACTATAAATAGCCAAGAATAGCTCATTTAGACCTAAGTTATGATGATTATTGATATTGTTCTCATTGTTTAACACGTAGGTATCTTGTTATTACCTGTTTGAGAGGTGAATTCAATTCCCTTGAGGTTTACTTCAGAGATTAGGTGCTTCTTTGGATTCCATTAATTGAAGGTTTTAGCTATCAAAGAGCTATGGTTTTCAAATTAATTTCATTCTTGTGTCAATCTATCTATATTTGTTTTCTTGTTCTTAGTTTAGGGTTTCGTTGTTATTTTTTGCTTGGATCAAATTGGTATCAGAGCTGAGTTAGTGAGGGATATCGAAAGATGAAGGAGCTAAGGGAGAAAGGCAAGGGTGTGGAAGTAGGAAATAGTGAGAAGAGTCCCAAGGAGGGAGTGAGAGAAAGAGGGAGCCTAAGAGGAGGGATAAGGTGGTCCTCTTATCAAGCTAAAAGGAGGTTAGGAAGGAGATTTGAGGAGCAAGGTCCGGTGGTTCTTATCATGCATAGGGACTACTCTTTCCATACTAATGAATTAACATCTTCTTTTCCTAGGCCTCTTTCTTATCTTTTGCAAGATTATGAGGATGTGTTCCCTCGAGGAGCTCCCACAGGGATTGCCATCCCTTGGGGGGATTGAACACCAAATTGACTTTGTACCGGGTTCTCAATTACCAAACAAGGCGACTTACAGAAGCAGCCTAAGGATACAGAAACTTCAAAGACAAGTTGAGGAGCTCCTTGACAAAGGAATTGTGAGAGAAAACATGAGCCCAAGTGTGGTTCCGGTCATACTAGTTCCAAAGAAGGATGGGACTTGGCATTTGTGTGATGATAGTCGTGCCATCAACAAGATTACGGTAAATTATCGCCAATCCCCTTTAGATGACATGCTTGATGAGTTGAGTGGTTCATATATCTTTTCTAAGATAGATCTTAGGAGTGGTTACCATCAAATCCGGATGAAACCCAGAGATGAGCGGAAAAAGAGCATTCAAGACCAAATTTGGTCTACATGAATGGTTGGTCAGCTTTTTGGTCTCACTAACACTCATAGTACTTTCAAGCGTTTGATGAATCATGTTATGGAACTTTTTATTGGCAAGTTTGTGGTAGTTTACTTAGATGACATCTTAGTGTATAGTAAAGATATGGATGAGCATGTTGATCATTTGAGATGTGCATTAGAAGTCACTTCCGTAAAGAGAGGTTCCCGAACAAGAGGAAGACCAAGTTGATGCCTATAGGAAATGGGCAATTTGAAGTGCTTGAAAGGCTCAATGATAAGCACTTCTGTAATAGACTCTTTACTGCTCCAAAACATGAAATTACCTTTTCATGCAACTTGCTGCTTCCTAGAGATAGGTTGTCCTCCACATATACAACTCTTCTAATCTCACTTTTAAAATTTGGTTTGTATCTTTCAAATTTGCCTACTGTGAATGACAAATAGCTTTTGACAGAAAAAAGAGGACCTTAGTTATATGGATGATAAACCAAAGTCTGAACCACCCAGTACCTAAGCATTGGATTCCCGTTACAGTTCCCACATACAACCCAAACAAGCACTGCATTCCTTAAGAGGATGGAACTCATAAATTGCAGTCTAGGAGATGTACGATTTATAGAGATAAACCTGTCTTTTAGGAGGTGAAGAAAAGGCCACTAAGTCCCCACATAAAGTCTTTAGTTTCAACGAACCTTAAAGCGCGGATCAAACACTATCTTTGGTAATTCCTTCTCCCACTTTGAGAATGGTGCTACTCCACGTTCCTTCAGCATCTCCTGGAAATTTCACACACATGGGATACATTTAGACCAAAAAGAGCAAGACTCTCCAAGCAAAGATTCAACTGAATGCAAGGGACAAAAATTATGGTATGCCCAAACACCATTGTTAGAGTACTTACAGCAAAGAAGCTAACTGAACAACAATAAAGGAGCCACTGGATAGTGTTCAAAGACAAGCCCAAGTACAATGAACTACAGAAGGATATATGAATCAAAAATAATAAAGAAGGATAATACTTATCCACCACCCCCCCCCAAAAAAAAAAGTAGAACCACAGAAGGATATAACTGAGACAATTTCCAGCTTGTGCAAACCCCCTAAAGAGTGAAGTACAGCTACTTTTACAATCATAAAACACAAACATATTCATGACAGTAAAAAGTTTATTTTGTATCAGATTGTAAGCCATTGGAAGCCTTTCTACCTGCCAAGTCTCTTCCCAAAACAAATAGTTAGTTCCATCTCCTACCATCAAGATATGAAAACACGGAATTTCTCTCACCACTTCCTAGATGTTTCTCACATTGCACCACCACATTGCTGCCCCATTCAAAGTCTAAAAAGGGCAGTCCAATGCATAACCTCCCGCCATGCGCAGGGAGGACGAAGGCCAGTGCACTAAGACCCATATGCTGTTGCTAAGTCAGCGCACACCAAATTTACACTCTATATACAGTCTCTCCTGTTGGACATGTGTCTCCACTCTCCACACATGGTGAACATTTAATCGCTATATCTAAAAGGAGGTGTAAATTTAATCGCTTCCACACCATGGCAAATCATGTGTTGGAAGGAACATTGATACAGGGGTCATGGAAAAAGTTCTAGAAGAAAAGGGTTTTAGTGCTAGCACCAGGATGTAGGTGAAAAGGCATGGGCCAAGTCTTACTTTCTTCCTAACAGCAAGTTAGAAACCAGTACCTAGAACATACTAGTATCAAAATAAATAGTTTGCACAAAAAATCAAAATAAACTACAAATATAAACAGAACCAAAGTAAACAGATGAATGCACTTGTGTATGCATAAAACTTATGTAGGCCATAAAATCATGAAAAAGAAAAAGAAAACTAGACTTGCTTATGAAGTAACAAAATCTTCAAAAAAGACCTTGAATTGGATGATACAGTCCTCTTTGGTTGGTACACTCTCATCATCCTCTGAATCTGAAGAGGACTCGGACAAATTGCCATTGTCATTAGCTTCTTTTGACTTCTCTTTGCTATTTTCTTTTTGTGGAACTCTGGTTGTAGATTCAAGTGCTTTTGATCCATTTACTTCAGATGATATTACTCCTGACGAGGCTGGGGCTGGTGAAGAAACAGCAAGCGGAGCACCAAAATCCATTAACTTCTTTTTTACAAGATCCAGTGCAGAAGATCCTGGAACTAATGAAGGTCTTAGAGATGTCGCATCACGACCACCAGTACTAACAGCAGGTATGCTTAAACTAATAGGAGCAGATCCTTTTTCAGTAGACTCATTAACATTCGATATCGATGGCGATTGAGCCTGCAAAGCATCAGCATCATGCTTCTTTTTCAACTCTGTCACCTCACTAGGAATTTGCCAGCTGCTTAACTGGGTACAAAGGCATACAAGGAGAAAAGACATTAGAAAAAGTAACTGCTACATAGACAATTTTTGAACTAATTCACCATGTAATCAGTGCTAGAATGAACAACTCACTTTAATCAGTAAGGACCTATATATTTTGTTCTTTTTTTTATAAAGTAAACAGTTCTATTAATAATAGGAAATCTCCGGTATACAAACAGTATATCAGAAAATCTATAACATAATACGATTTTCTATGTGTGACAGCCAATCTCTACAAACTGGAACTTCATCAGTGCACCAAAAATAAACTAGGAATGGGAGGTCATTCCTCAAATATAAATAGTCATTCTTCATCCCTTCAAAAGCTCTTTTATAACAGAGAAATCCTCGTCCATCCATTTACCCCTCTGCACTTAAATACAAGGCTATTATTGCAGGGTTTAAACTCGTGATGTGCAGCCAATCCACACATCATGTGCTTTTACCATTACATCAAAGCCCAGGGGCTACTTTCTTATATCATTTGAAGTAAGAAATACATGGTGGTTTGAATTTATTTGAAACAAACAAATAGATTTTATCCAAGACTATGCTTGCAAAGATAATGTTATAGATAATACTTCTGGTAAGGGTAAAAAGAACACTTAACATGATTTGATAGACTGATTTAGACCTCAGACCATTCTACACAAAAAAAAAAAATGCATGACAAATGAAACAAATGAATGAGAATAAAACAAACGATTTTTATAGGAAAAAGAATAAGCTGATTGACCGTACCTTTGTTTTTGTGTTGTAGTAGTATTTTTGTCCATCATTAGTAGCAACCAATGCCCAATCTGTACCAGCCAACCTTTCCCTGATTGTAAATGAAGAAGTTAGAATAGTTAGTTAAGCTGGTAAAGCTTCCTTCAGTATTAAAGACGCTTGCAAATAAGAACCAATACAGATCAACAAACATTTGCTTGAAGAGAAGCTTTCATCCAACACAAACCGAGATAAACTCATCATGCAATAGATTTACACAATGAAACATGAGCGTTGAAACCCCTAAGGAGCAACTCTACTCTGACAAGAACAAGGTAGTATTCTGACACCAGGCAGGCATGAATGACCCAAGAGAAGTACACTCCTTACTGATGTCATATCCAAAATTTTCTGACCCCTTCACGAGAACCTAGGCTACACTGTCAACCAAATCTTCTCGACAGTGCCACTGTTAATAAGTTCTATGACAGAGACTCAGAGAGAATTCAACTCGATGTAATCCTCCTTCTAACTTCTGTAGAGACACCCATACCAGTATTGAGTAGATGAAGAAACTAACTTTATATCCAATTATAAAGTGATATCTCTCTTGCATATTGTTGTTCACATAATTACAAAGGCAAGTAATGAAGTTTGACGTATCAGCTAATTACTGGCGTCGATCTAAGAGAAGAACAGATAAAAGCCAAATCTCAGTTCAAGAGGTACACTTGCTTAAGACTTGCTCAGGGATCTTGCCGAACTATGAAGCTTAACATTGTGCTTTGAATAACAAGGATAAAAGTCAGTTACAACTAGCTGTTCTGAAAGGCTTGTATTTTACCCTTTTGCTGAACATTCTTTGATTTTGATAAGATTGTCTTTCTGCTGAGCATTTTCTTTGCATAGTCGTATCCAGGCTGAATGGTCCTTTATTTTAATTTTATTCCATTGGATTTCAAATTAAAATGTTCATTCTGAAACTAGAATGCTTACTTCTTCTTTTTTTATAAGCGTGGTATCCAGACCAGCTTTCGCGCACCTCGACTAATTCCACAAGATACTTGCCACCTCCCACCAGCAATAGGTACCAGGTAACTCTGTCCACCAAAGCTATGAAAGATGGGAAGAATCGCCTAGTGTTTTTTGTCTCCGCTGAACTAGAATGCTTACTTTATGTATGGCATGGGAAAGAAACAAAGGAGAAGCATCATGAACAGAAGCTCATAAATCATGAAACCTAAAAATCTGAGAATGCAAGAAGTAGCACATTTTCTCTGGAACACAATGGTACATTGAGCTCACGAACAGATTCTTGTATGTATATTATCCACTATCATTCATTTACAGTTGATGGGTAGTTTTTTTCTATAGGCTACAAAGGCTATGGATCCAGTATTATCGACCAAGCTCAAAAGTGTTCACCAACATAAACAAATTAAAAAAGGGACAATTCAATGAACCTCCCAGCATTAGCATATAAACTTCTGGTAAAATATTTATATTATCAATATGTGTGCTCCAATAGATCACCATTTTTGCTTGTGCGCTTGAAGAACATCACATGTATGCAAATATTTACGTAAGCAATCAGGCCATGTAGAATAAGCCACTAGATCTGAGGGTGCATTCACATGAATAAACAACTACCCTCAGTCCCAAACAAGTTGTGGTCGGCTATACTATATGAATCTTCACTCACCATGCTACTTCATTTAATATAATATAATGAATTTATTAAGAAGCACAAAATACAATAGTACAAGTCAAAAAGTTATTATACTATTGAAATTTACCATGAAACAGGAGTTGGCTGTGCAGCTACTTTGCCAGGCTGCACCAGAAGGGGAAAACATCATTGTAATGTGCTATGAAAGATAATTGACATGCATGGATAAGTAAAGTGTGTGAATAATGAAGACAATAAACTTTAATAGATAGAGGGGGGAAATAGTGGCAAACTATGTCACAGACAGATCATTTAGTTAAATTTTGCTAGCAATGTTACTATACAAAATGCAATTAAAATTTCTAGCACAACCCTGTAGCCAAATTAACCATATCCAAGCCAAAAAATTATCATCTCAGCGAAAGTTCCAACTCTTGCTTACTCTAAACTACGATAGTCATCACCAAAGAAGTCAATAAACTGTGGATGGAGAAGTTCATTAAGATTTGAGGTTTAGGAGGAACTTGGAAGACTAAGAGATCCCAGAGTTTCAGAGTTTGATGAAGTTGCTCCACAAACAAAATATTTCACAGTTTAACCTTGATGTTTGGAGGTAGGTGGAGGGTAATAGTGGTGTCTTCATTGTAAGGTCTTATTATGAGAAGCTACTAACTAGGGAGGAGGCGAACTTTCCTTATCTCTCGGTATGGATTCCTGGGTTACCTAGGAAGGCGTGTGTCTTAAGCTGGCTAGCAGCGAGGGGGTAATTCTTACGGGTCAGAATTTGAGGAAGAGGAAAATTTCATGCGTTAGTTAGTGCTTCATGTGCAAAAGATCAGGACAGGATGTGGATCACCTGCTCATGAGACAGAGAAGATCTAGAAGAGATGCGGGCTCTTCAATAAAAAATTAAAAAATGAAGAACTGTGTGCTAGTGAAAGCATTTAGACATAGCCCTGACCTATTATCTTGTGAGAATTGTAGTACTAGATTGCCATTACCCATTTTGAAATGAAGACGACACCTATAAATTATGCAACTGCTTAAAGCTCAAAGACAGAGAAGTGATATATCTACCTCTCCCCTGAAGCCAGCAGGTTTCTCGTAAGTAGATTCTCCTGTCAAAGAATTATAGTAGTATATGGCTCCAGTTTCAGTCCGGTGAGCAGTCCAGGTCTCCAGTTGTTCACTAGTTGAAGCTCCTTGTTTTGTGTCAGCATCATTTACATGCTTACCGCGGTCTGAAGGGGAGGAAAAAAATAATGTCATATGCTGTGAACTAAAAAATGGATAAATAGCAAGCATATTGAAAGAAAAGATTCTTCTTAGCAAGGACTATATGCATACCAACTCCAGGAGGTAACTCTGACTGCAACCCTGAAGCATGGGTTGACTGGCTAGCAGTAGTCGGCACTCCAGGTGGAGCTGCCACTGGGGCAACACCAGGAGGTCTAGTATCAGGCAATGTCACTGAAGAGAGTGGTGCACCAGTAGCCGACAAAGGAAAGGGAACAGCAAAACCTGCAGGATATGATGGAAATGGTGGTCTTAGCATGGTAGTGACTGGTGGAGGCTGCAACCAGGGTCCCTGGTGAGATGGAGCAATAGGAGTTGGAGAAAGATAGGGAGAATAAGTTTGTTGCTGAACAGATGGATTGGCCAGAACATGAACAGGAGGCGCATTGGGTCTTAAGGCTAGAGAAGGACCTCCGGGTGAGGCTGTAGCAGTAAGATTGGAAGATGAAGGTATAGCTGGACCAAGACCAGGAGTAACAGGACTTCTAGGAACTCCTGCTGGAACCTGAAATTGAGGTGCGTGGGGCATTCTAATTATATTTGGAGAGCCCATATGAGAAGTTGGAAATGCAGCTGTCGAAGAACCAGAACTCATATGAACAGAATGCATAACAAAAGTTGCAGAAGTCATTCCTCCTGTTTCCTGTGCAAATTCTACCCTTCTATTCTGCAACTAGAATAAGACCAATCAGTTATGAAGTCATGATCAATTGTTTCAATTGCTCAAAATAGAAAATGCTCTGCGTTCAGTTTATATATATTAGACCAGTCTTCAACAGGCATAAGTAATACTTTAAACTTCAAGAGACACAGCGTAACACATACAGGTTTCATTGTTTGATCTGTCTGCATCATCTGAGGACCTCCATTGAAAGATAAGTTTGAACCACTTAACAAGGGGCCTGCAGCTGCTGCAGTTCCAGGCATGAATGAGCACAACCTTGTGGACACCAGAGGAAGAGGAGGCTGTAATGATGCTGCAGGACATGCACTCTTTACATCCACAGAATGATCAGGAGCAGCAGGCTGCCACAAACAGATAGGTCTTGTCAGACACGCGCCAACGCCAGCAAAAAGAGAACTTTAAAAAAAAAATAGCACTCTCTCAAAGACAAGGGAGAATCCTAAGAAAATCCATGAATACAATTTTCATAATTAGTGCAAAGGTCAATCACCACAAATGATGACTAAGACTTCCTAAACAAGATTAAGACTTCAACAATGCAATATTCCAAATAGAATAGTGCAGCCCTCACACTTGCTAACAGTAGCGGATGAAGGGAGCGAAGAGTAACAGATATTTCAAAGCAGCCCTTCATAGAACGCAACACAAAGGGCATTCCGAAAGAAAGCAGCATATTGTCTTTAGAGTTGATTGAACAGAGCTGCCAACTGCTTTAAAAGCTAAATCACACCTATAGACATAGCTTCATAGGATATATTACAGAAATGAACTTACTAAAATATAGCACCAGAACGGTAAAAGCATAAAGCAAACAAGGACTTCTAGCATTTTGGATTTGTTAACTCTTATCTTCTTAAGCGATGCACAAATTAAAATGCAAAACCAATAGGTACCTTTTTCGTAGATTAGAAATCTGCAAATGTCCTTGTAAAGTTTCTATGTAATTTGATATTTGATAATAGACAACAGTTATGTTCTTCCTGAATTGTAGGATGCAATTCTAACCAAATGAAACCCCAGGTACAATGCAAAGGGTGTCTAGGAGAAATTCCTAAAACGTGTCAGTTACTCATTTCCTTTAAAAAAAAAAAAAAAAGACCTCCTATGCAGTATTTACCACTGTTCCAGCCCTAGCATACCTTCCAAATATTGTTCTCCTGTATGGACTTAGACTAAACATCCTAAAGTGCACAGCATGTTCTTCACAATCCTACATACTATGATTTTAGCTAACTTCACTTACTCCAACTCTGATAATTGTAAACCTACAGGGTGAAAGATTCCACTTCAGCTTCAGGCTTCTCACGAGCAGATCCAATGCTAGTTTTCCCAATGTACATTTACCTGGTCTAATATACCATATGTTACATAGACTGGCCACTATAATTGGCACGGCTACGGAATAGAAAACAGTAGCCTTCGTATGACATCTAGATGTGGAAACATCACCAAAGTAAATACTGAATACATGTAACCCATTCAGATAATACATATCAGCCAAAATGTATGATGTAATATTACTTTCATCAATCAAAGGAAACTAACCCTCAAAGTGCTAGACGAGAACTGTAGGCCACTGGAGAAATTGTTATCAGTTTGTGAAATGTTGTATGAAAATGAAGAGCCAACATTTGCAGACTGGCCAGGAATGGGAGGTTGGAGCGATGCTGAAGAACCTGCAGAAGTTGATGGAATGACCTGCAACAAAAGCCAAGTCACTCGAAGTCTCTCCAGATGAACCACTGTATCTCCAAAAACATCAAATGCAAAGTTTGACTAACAGGACTTGAAGATGACTGTTGAGAGCTTCCAGAAGGGACATTAGCATTCATATAAGAGAAAGAAGCCCGACAAACACTATATCCAGGAGGGGGGATAAATTTCCCTTGGGCAGCTTCCTGAGTTGAATCTGCATTTGGAGTTGAAGAGCTTGTAGTTGGTTCTCCAGTGGCTGAACTCATAACAGATGTCTGTGAGCTTGAAGACTGCTTTTCCTGGGGCAGCCAAGCTGGGGATGCCATTTCACTGCTAAAATTACTTGAAGAAATAAAAACAGTGATCCTCTAGTGCTGCTTCTTTGAGATAATTATTTTGCTTTCATCTATTTGGTTGGCCTGTCATATTTTATTTCAAATTTATGTACTTGTAGTTTTTTGGTATAAAAAGATATGTTTTATTTCAAATTTAAGAGAGAGAGAAGTTCCAGGAAAAGATTAAGAAGGTCTTCTATATAATGGAATGCAACAACAAAGGAAACACAAATCCACTTAAGAAGACACTCCCTCTGCTGCAGGTGATGGTTACTTTCGATTTCCCAGAGTTGAACTGATTCATATTATTTCACAAAACATTTTGAAATGCAACAGTATGCAACTTATAATAGCTTCCATGAAGTTTACAAGTCTCTAAAAGCATATTCTCAAAGAAAAATTAGATGTGACTCACACAGAATATTGGCCAAATTGACCCTTGAAAAGTGAAAAAACATAAATTAAAATGGGAACAAAGGGATTCCCATTGACATACTACTACTCACCAATATCTCATTATCTTTTACTTCTGCAATTTAATGGTAACTATTGAAAATTGTGAAGATGAAATGCTTGTCATAATCAACTTTTTTTTTGACAGGATTCCTGCTATCAATCATACAAGTGAAAACTATATGGGTAAACATTCTGTGTAAAAGGGGAACAATAGTTACAGTTCGAAGAGACAATTAGAGAAGGAGGGAGGCAGTCATAGCCAAAATAAAAGGAGAAAAATTACATGTAATATTGTTTTACAACTAATTTTGAACTTTCTTTATTCATCTTGATCAACTTATCTCCGTGCGGACAAAATAAACCTTCTTCCTGACGTGTTTCCAACTTTGCTTCCATCTACATTTCTAAATCTGATTTAAATTGATCAAAGGAAAAAAATTCCTTTTTTAATGTAGGCACAAACATCTTACATCACATGGGGGTTGTTTGCTAGTGTGTATGAGAATAGTACTGAAGAGAGTGTCTTAGAAGTCCAAGAATTAGTAATAGGGATTAGTTATGCTAAGATTTTTATTTATTTTTTATGGCCATGGTGTCCGGGCCAGCTTTTGCGCACCTCGACTAATTCCACAGGATACCTGTCACCTCCCACTAGCAACATGGTTTGCTATGTATTAGTTATACATAGGATAATACCAACTAGTAAGTATAACTAATACAAACTAATACTTGTATTAGTTATACATATGTTAAAAAAGTATACCAAACAAGGGATTAGTTATATCAAAGTTAATACATGTATAATTTACTGTAATACATCCTACCAAACGACCCCACAATGTACAACATTTAGGGTACATATTCCACATGTACATTGTTTAAGATTGCAGTTTCGGAATCCTACACAACTTAAGTTGATCCCCTCAAATTTCCACATTACCACATATTTTGCATTTCTCTTTTGTATGCCTGCAAGAGTTATTACAAATTGGAGAATACAATGAGAATTCTCTTTTGGGAAGGAAAGGAGGGAAAGATATTTCACTTAGTAGAGTGGGAAAATATTTTCTCAAGGGTTTCATTTCACTATTTTCTGCACAAGCATAACAGAAGTTTAACTTTGTTGTTTAGAGTCAGAAGTTTACTCCCCCCCCCCCCTCTTTTTCCTTTCTCTCAAATTCAATTTATCAATTATAATGTTCTATGTCTAATATTATCTTTATATTATATGCATATTATTAGTTGTTAGGTTTTTTTTCACTGTCTTTTTCCATATTTGTTGTACTCGAGCCGAGGGTCCTCCGAAAACAGCCTCTCTACCTCTACGAGTACGAGGTAGGGGTAAGGTTTGTGTAGACTCTACCCTCCCAAGACCTCACTTGTGGAATTTCATTGGGTATGATGTTGTTATTGTATATTATATGCATATGAGTAGATCAATTAACTGAGCCTCAAACTGCAGATGCTTTGATGGAATATCAACTCCCATAAGAACCATTAAGATTAGGTGTTTAGTTAGTCTTTATAATTGGCACCTTCTCTCCCCTGTAAAAACTATGGATAATTTTTTGGATTTTGTTAGCTCCCTCACTCTAGCACAGTAGGGTTTAGGTTTATCTTTTTGGCTACTTTACAGGTTTTTGCACAGTTAGCTTCATGTTATTTTCATGTTTGAAGCAACTTTGATTTTAGTTGTAACCATTGCATCTCCTTAATGTTCAAATATAATTTAATTAATTCACCAAAAATATAACTGAGCTTCAAATTTGCACTAGATGAGGTCAACTGTACTAGTTCTCTATGTCAATTCCTTCTATTTGGACCCATATTTTATAATGATGATGTCCGGGTTAGCTTGCACGCACATCGACTATTATATCACGTAAATGTTACCTCCACCAACACAAGTATTGATAACTCTGTCGACTGAAGCTTAGGCAAATGGGAAGAAATCAATAGCAGTGTTTGTCTCTATTGAGATTTGAACCATGGTCTTCCAGGTTTGCACCCACTTTATTGACAACTAGGTCACACCATAGGTGTATTGGGGATCATTTTGTTCCACTACTGAACAATTTGAAATTACTTGTATCACTTTCATTAATAGCATACATATAGCTTTGAGAACCATAAAGGAATATGGCTTAGACATGCAACATAAAGCATGTAACATATAACAAAAAGAGATGTGGTTAGGGCGCCGTTTTAGTCCAGTTAAACGGCATAGAAATTAACAGTACTAAGCAAGTGAAATACAAAAAAAAAACTCCACATCTGATATTTAATTCTTCCATCCCTCTTTTTTCTCTATATCAATTCAAAATATGCTGTGAATTTAAATATAATTTTCCATACAAAATATTTTATTCCTCGACACCAAATTAGTTCAGGTCGGCTACATGAGTCCTTCCACTCTATTCCTCAACAACAACAAACCTAATGAAATCCCACAAAGTGAGGTCTGGGAAGGGTAGAGTGTACGCAGGCCTTACCACTACCTCTGTGAGGTAGACGGGCTGTTTCGGAAAGACCCTCAGCTCAAGCAAATCAATTACTATTGTCATGTTACATTAACAGTGCTAAGTAAGTGAACTTAATCTTTTATGTGGATATGAGAAGAAACTAATTGAACTTTTTTTACTGTAGCTCATCAATCAATCAACTACGCCTCATCTCGAACTAGTTGGAGTCCTACAGGTCCATTCCGTTTCATTTGAGCTTATTTCCTCCAACACTGGCAATTAAGGGGGTTGCCAAAATCTTTTCACATCATTCTCATTGGGTAGGGCATACCAAGTCCTAACAAACACAGAATTAAAGAGCTTTACCTAATTTCACCAACACCCATTTCAAGTCCCATAGCTAGGGTTATAGTAGTTATACTAAGAAAAACTATGGCCATATAACGAATGCATATCTGTTACTATTCAAGCTCAAGCATGGAGATGTTTAGAGACAGAACTATAAGTGGAAACATAGAGCAAGTAGAGAGAGTGAGGAAAAGGGTACTAATTGAGCCTTACGGTAGCTCATCAATCAATCAATCTACCCCTCATCTCAAACTAGTTGGAGTCCTACATGTGCATTCAGCTTTACTCAAGCTTATTTATTTCCAACACTGGCAAATTAAGGGGGTTTCCAAAATCTTGCACATCATTCTCATTCGGTACCAGGTCTCCTAACAAACACTACAAATTAAAGAGCTTTACACAATTTCACCAACACCCATTTCAAGTCCCATAGCTAGGGTTATAGTAGTTATACTTAAAAAAAGCAAGGGGCATATGACGAATGCATATGTGTTGCCATTCAAACTCAAGCTTGGAGATGTTGGACACTGAATAGAGAGAAAAAACTACAAGAGGAACCATAAAGCAGGATAGAGAGAATGAGAAAGGGTACTAATTGAGCCTTTTTAACCGTAGCTCATCAATCAATCAACCACACCTCATCTCGAACTAGTTGAAGTCCTACACATCCATTCAGTTTCACTTGAGCATATTTATTTCAACACTTCCAATTAACAAACACTACAAATTATAGAGCTTTACACAATTTCACCAACACCCATTTCAAGTCCCATAGCTAGGGTTATACTATTAGTTACACTTTAAAAAAAAAACGGGCATATGACGAATGCATATCTGTTGCTATTCAAGCTCAAGCACGAAGATATTTAGAGACAGAACTATAAGTGGAAACATAGAGCAAGATACAGAGAATGAGAAAGGGTACTAATTGAGCCTTTTTAACCGTAGTTCATCAATCAATCAACCACACCTCATCTCGAACTAGTTGAAGTCCTACATATCCATTCAGTTTCACTTGAGCTTATTTCTTTCCAACACTTCCAATTAACGGGGTTACCGAAATCTCACACATCATTCTCATTCGGTAGGGCATACCAAGTCACCTAACAAACATTACAAATTAAAGAGCTTTACACAATTTCACCAACACCCATTTCATCATTTCGAGTCCCATAGATAGGGTTATAGTAGTTATACTAAAAAAAAAACTATGGGCCATATGACGAATGCATATATGTTGCCATTCAAACTCAAGCTTGGAGATGTTGGACACTGAATAGACAGAAAACCCAACAAGTGGAAATATAGAGCGGGATAGAGAGAGTGAGAAAGGGTACTAATTGAGCCTTTTTAACGTAGCTCATCAATCAATCAATCAACACACCTCATCTCGAACTAGTTGAAGTCCTACATATCCATTCAGTTTCACTCGAGCTTATTTCTTTCCAACACTGCAGAATTAACCGGGTTACCGAAATCTCACACATCATTCTCATTCGGTAGGGCATACCAAGTTTCCTAACAAACACTACAAATTAAAGAGCTTTACACAATTTCACCAACACCCATTTCAAGTCCCATAGCTAGGGTTATAACTTATACTAGTAGTTACACAAAAAAATAAAAAACTACAGCCATATGACGAATGCATATCTGTTGCTGTTCAAGCTCAGGCGCGGAAATGCTTAGAGAGAGAAAACTATAAGCAAAATCATAGAGCGAGAAAGGGTACCTGTGAACACGGAGAGTGAGAGGAACTGAGCGATTGGTTGAATTGATGGAGAAAATGGCATGCAGAGATACGGCCCGCTGTGCGAGTGAGGAGACGAAATGGTGAAGGATCAGGGCTTTTTGCAGAAGAATTGGGGCAAAGAACCATTTAACCAAGCACCATGAATATACACTTATTTTTAAAAAAATTAGGTTGAAATCGTGGATAAATTTTATTTAGATACTTAAATTATGGTATGTTTCGATAGATTTGATTTTAGTTGACATCTACGTTCTTTAATTTGATTGTGCACAAGTAGTCATTATCACATAAAACGAGTGCATATTTGTGCATCGTTAAAGTTGAAGGACATAGATGTTAATTGACTTTAAATTAAATGGCATGTTTATGTATTAGCCCCTTAATATATGATAATGTATTGCTATTAAACACTTTGAACTTATAAATTTTCAAGAAGAAAAAATTATGCGTATTCTCAAGAGTTTATTACGTAAATAAATTTATCACTTAAAATATATTATCTCCTTGATCATATGTGTAAGTCCAAATCGTAAATCTAAAGCTTATTGTAATTGATGTTGATGTGTACAATTAAATAATGTGATATATTTTATGTAGCATTTAAGGACACATGGAGAATTTTTTTTACAATTTAAGTCTAATGAAAATACTTTATATTGTTTTCAAATGTTCAGTCGAAATATGACATCGTTCAAGTATCTACATTAAATTTATAGGCAAACTCAAGAGGACTTGATTTATTTTGCCAAAAAGTGTGTATCAAAATAAAAATGTATGGACTTAAAATTTGTAAATTAATATTTATTTGGGTGGATTTGGTTTTTTAAAACAGAGTCAAACACAATATGTCACTTTTTATTTTAAAATTAAATTAAAATCAAATCAAATCAAACAAAGTTGAGAAAAATGTTGTTTTATTTTATGTTTCTATTTTCCCTAATTATTATTACCAAACTAAGGAATGTTAATCGAAATACAAATGAACTTTCGTGAATATGCTTATACAGTTTTTTTTATTGCTAAAAGTGTATAATTCAAAAGTAATTATCTATCAAATTTAATATGTTTGGTCTTATAATTTTATATGCTCTCCAAATGTAGTCGTCTGATATAATTGTAATTTTGCGCATTTATTACTTTTATCTAATTTTATTTGATCTTGTTTATTGATATAATCTTATCATACTTTGGTTTGATCTAATTGGATTTTACTGTGTTTCGCTTTCATTTGTCTAGGTTTTGGCCTAATGCTGAATTAAAATATTTGATCACAAAGTAAAATTCGCAATATCTTGTGTTTTAATTTTATTTACTTTTGTACTCCTGTGAAGGTATTGAATTTTTTCACTTTGTAAGAGACGTCTTTTGATTTTGCAGTATGTGAATAGTTATAGTCACTCACTGGCAGAGGCGGACCCACCTGATTGCGTGAGGATGCATGTGCACCCAGTAATCTTTAAAAATAATAATGTATATATGTATAAATAGTCTAATAAAGAATTATATATATAATGGTATACTTTATAATCATAACTTATTTGAGCGTACACGTTAAAGTTATGGCATTATATCGCATCATTGCGAGTTCAAGCCTAGCTAAGAGCCTGTTTTTTTTTTTCCCTTTAAAGCAATGGTGTCATTTTGGTTTTAACTTTTATGAAAGGAAGGTCTAATGCTTTATTTTTTTTATTGCATCTTAATTTTCATAAATCTAAAAAAAAATAGTATTCTTGAAACAAATTTGACAATGATATTGTAAGCTCTGAAATTTCACCAGCTAAGCGAAAGTATTTTGAGACTCATAAGGCTATAGTTTATCTCCGTCGAACTAGCAAAGAAACTCCAAATTACTTTCCTAACATATTCTTTAAGACGGAAGAGAGGGTTGATATTTTCAACAATAGGATCTTGAGTGTTATTATTATAATAGAGAGTATTATTTGTCAATCTCAAATATTGTCACTTTTTTTATAGACAGCTTATTGTGTATTATTTTTCAAGTAATAAAAGAGATCTGAAAAGAAACTTATTTATGTCAAATACAATTAATATATTTATTTAAGTTTCTTCTTTGTTTGAAAGTATTATCTTTCTTTTTTGACACTATAATATCTGATAAACTATCATACTAAAATGATACAATACTTGGATCAATATTTCACAATATGTTATTATCTATTATTTTTGACACTAGAAAGAATTTTCCATCTTTGAATTTGGCCAATACTCCATTGAGCAGTAGAAGAGTGCTAATTACCAAAATAATTAATCTCCTATTATTATTATTTTCAAAGTGAGTTTGTAATTCTATTAGCCCACCATTATATTGCTTCTTCTGGAAAGCATCAGTTGTATTTGATTATATTTTTTGTAAAATAATATTTATCAGAAAATTTATCTTTTTAAGTTCTCTCTTTTTCCCTTTTGATACATTTCACTTTCTATTTATTTCATTTTATAGCAATAAAGAAGCTTAGTAGGTCTTGTTAATTTTAATTTTAAAAATAATATGAATTTGAATTTATATTAGATTAACAAAATAATATTTAAATATGAATACTAAATATTGTTGTTCTCCATATCTAAATTTATGTTTGATTTAAAATAGATACAAAATTTAAATCTTTAATAATAAATACTTAATTTAAAAATAAATAAAAAACTACATGATATATTGTGTAGATTATTTATCTGGTGTTTTATATTCTAGAAGTTAGTGAGGTAGCAATTAACTTTGTGATAATTGACGATAATACTTATGAAATGGTGTCCATGATTGATGGACGATGCTAATAATTTGGCTGTGTAGTGGCATGAAGTGGGAATAGTTAAGGTGTTGGTTGTGGTGGAGACTATAGAAATAGGTGAACCGCGTTGATTAGCATTGTTGTTGTTGGTTGAATATAATGATTTGAGGAGAGTTGTCTAAGGTGATTATACAGTGCTGACCAATGATATAGACGATTGATATTGATAGATGCTTAGTGATTTTTATAGTAACTGTTTGTGATAGTTATGAGATGTTTGATACTCCATCTGTCCCTAATTACTTGTCTACTTTTCCTTTTTTAGTTGTCCCTAATTACTTGTCCATTTTGACAAATCAAGAAAGGACAAAATATTTTTATCTATTATACCTTCAATTAATTACTTTGAAAAAGATAGAATTTCTTGAAAATCTTTAAGTTTTTAATTCATCCACTTCATAATTAATAGGGGTAAAATGGTAAACTCACTATATCAATAATTGTTTTCTTAATATGCGTGTCAATTCAAAAGTGGATAAGTAATTAAGGACAAAGGGAGTAACAATAACAAATAAAATAGTGATAAATATTATATTTACTTAAAATTTTAAGTTAACATCTTAATGATTATATATTTTGTATAAAGTATGAATGTTTCTAATCTATTAAAAGCTAATATATATTTTTTAAATAAATAAATATACTTAGTAAGTGAAGATTTGAATGATTCAAACCTTAACTAAATAAAAATAAAGATTCTAAGCGCACATTTAACCTCACACTAAACAAGTTATTATATTAAAGTCCATGGCATTATGCCATTACAAGCAGGGCTGGGCATAAAATATCAAAAACTAAATTATCGAATCAAATCGAATTTTTGGTAATTTGGTAGTTAGTAATTTAATATTCGGTATCGTATTCGGGAGTAAAAATTTAGAATTATGGTATTTGGGTTTGGCATGAGACATTAGAATCATTTTGTATTCGGCATTTCCCGAATATCAAATTATTTACTTAATGAAGGTCATATATCAATAGGTTCATAACTCATTAGTATAAGTTCGTAGAGAAAGTTAAATACTAAACATAAACAACCCAAATACATATGTTTTTTAGTTGCGTCAATTTAATTTCCTTGATGTCTACTTACTTGTTAATCCTCTATTATATGGTGCATCTACATAGAAAAATAGATATAATTGGAGCTACAATATTAACTTTGTAATACAATCCGCTACAAATTTAATACAATATTACCAAATACCATACCAAAATTTAGAAATTTCGAACCGAATACCAAACGGCAAACGCCACCACTAACTACAAGTAAAGAATTATGGGTGAAAAGAACACGTTGCACAATAACCTGGCTTAGTACAAAATTACAAGAATAACCTTAATTTGAATGGACTCATGCTTATTCAATTTTTTTAAAACTAAAAGTAAGAAATTTTGGACTATAAAAGTGGTCAAGACTTATATTACCTTTAAAAAGGAAATAAACTTTATCATGTGAATTATATATAATTTATATATTCACCTCTCCATTATTGAACTCAACTTGTTCAATTAATTAACATTATATTGTTTTGCCGGTCTAAAAAATTTAATGGTTAGATTAAAATTTAAATAGGAGAATTCAAAAATATATATAGTTTTTTAGGCAAAGAGCTTTAACATCTTTTATATATATATATAAAAAAAAATTATAACGATTTTCTTGCTATTGATATATATTATTTTTTTAGTATTTTCATCTTAGCTTGTTCCGTTCTTGTATTTTAAAATCTGTTTTTTTTTAAATTGCTTTTTTTGAGTTGAGAGTTTATCGGAAACAACTTTTCTACTTCACACAAATTAAGGATAAAACATCTCTTATAAAATCACATTAAATAAGCTATTATTGTTATAATTAATACTCCCCGTTCACTTTTACAGTTTACTTGTCACTTATTTCAAAAATATATTTTCATTTTTACTTATCACTTTTGACATATCAAGAAAAGACAATAATTTTTTTCCATGTTTTACCCTCAGCATTAAATATGTTTTTCCAAAACATCATTTATAGGGGATAGTTTAGTATAATACATGTATAAATAATTATATTTTTTAATTATGTGTCAAGTCAAACTGTGACAAGTGAAAGTGAACGAATGGAGTATTTTAACAACTTTGCACTCCTTTGCCTTCACCCCGACAACCTAACGTTTTATCTAAACACTATAACATTACTTAATAACTATTTTAGTTTACAAACACTTAAAATAAGTTAATCCAAAACAGACTCTTAACTAGTTTCCTCATGAACATGTTAGTTCTATTACTCTATAGTTGTAAAATTACTATTTATTCCTCAAACAACAACAAAAGTGAAAAATAGGAAAAAGTCACAAAAAAATAAAAAATAAAAAATTGCCAACAATTATTGGATCAACCTGCTTATTGGGACTCCCACTTTGTGTTGCTGCAATTCAAGATTTACCAACAATACAACAAAATATAAAAAGTATCTTCTAATTATTTTATTTTATTTGATTTGCACACTTCCCATTACTCATCTTATTCTTTTATCTTATTGGTGGAGAGCCAGCTAGCAACAGTAGAACCAAAAGACCTTCAAACCCCACAAGGCTAAAAAGTGGTATAGCATGTCGTTGGTCGGGAACGAGTTATTTTGGGATAAGTTTTTTCGAAATTAATTATTTTGATATAAGTTATTGATAACTTATTTCATTACTATAGTAAAAATGGTGGGATTAATAATTTTATATTTTATCCTGAAATTATTTTACTCTGTATACCTTACACCAGACGTGTCTTTTGTATTAGATATTTATATTGGCTTGATTAATTTAAATTTGTGTTGTTTAAAGTTTATTATAGAGTGAAATGTTTATTAGAACTTTTTTTTTATCATAAGAATTCAAACTTAATACCTTTATTGTAAAATATGTTTTTAATTTTTAATATAAAATAATTATATAGCGGAGTTCAATTTGTTTGGGACTAAGATATAATTATTATTACCATGTATATAGGGTTATTTTAATTTTGTCCTTTAATAACTTTATTTATGTATTACTTATTTTGATGTTCTTATTTCATATTTTATTCCGCATAAATTAGGGTAGATATTTTTTTAGGACAGCCAAATAAAGTAATCACACATATCTTCTATAACTAATGCAGAGTTTATGAAAACAACAAACACAAATAAACAAATATTAATGCATGTACATTACTCCCTCCGTTCACTTTTACTTGTCACCTATTCCTAAAATATATTTTCATTTTTACTTGTCACTTTTGACATATCAAATAAAATATATTTCTTTTTCCATGTTTTACCCTTAGCATTAAGTATTTATTTTTCAAGACATCATTTAATAGGGGACAGTTTGGTAAAATACCTATATTAATAATTATTTTCTTACAAAATATGTCAAGTCAAAGTGTGACAAGTAAAAGTGAACGGATGGAGTATTATATTAGCTTATTCAGCAAACCAAACGGGCCCTTGTGATTTATGTGTTTTAGAACAATATATTATAATTAAACTATTTGACATTAACTTCTGTTCCATTTTGCAATAAAAACAATTTTATTAAAATTTGATAATTTATATTATTATTATTATTATTATTATAAAAAATTCATTGTATCAAGATAGATATATAGATTCTCGTATTTTTTTTCTTATGAATTTCATAATTATAGATGTATTCTTGCATTCTAACCTTTTTTTTTCTCAAGTATATTTATATTAAAAAATCCATTAGAATTTACCTCGAGTGTTGAGCATAGTATTTGTTGGTAGAACTTCACTAAATTAAATTAACTAGTAACAATTAAATTTTTTGATAAAATAAAATAAAATAATATTAATTAACCTGATTAAGTGAGAAAAATATTATGTATAAGTACATGCCATTCTCAAAGCTAAAGTTAGAAGGAGCTTCATTTGAATTCATTTTCTTTCAACGTGATTTGCTTATGCTGACTATTTAGACTGTCAATCAATATAAAACTTATTTATTCATGATAAATCCTCATAATACAGTGATGTGAGCTTTAATGACGAAACAAAGTTTTATACAATTTATCTCAATTTATTCGAGACACGATATAGTCATCATTGTATGACATATACAAAGACATCTGAAAGTTGACACTGAGTTTCTTTCAGACACCTCGACTAAGTCGTTTACCTTTTAAACACCTCTAATAGGACCCCAAGTGTACTAGTTTGACTCTTTTTTTGACTTAACAATTTACGTGATTTTCACATCGCGCGTAAAAAAAAATAAAAAAATCAAATTTTATTCATATTCATTTTATTTTTCTGAACAAGAGGGCATTTCTTGTCTTCTCTTACCTGCAACTTGTTTGCCTTTATTTATACACTTGTTGTCTCTCACTTTTGTTTTCATGTACACTATCATTCCTTTAATTTTGTGGAGGTTAATTAAGGAAAATGAACATTATTTTAATTTTAGATATTCATCGTTCGTTGATGAATTAATTAAGACTACCCCTCCATGCCAATGAAAGGTCGAGGAAATATGAAAGTTATTCATCAGATCTTGAAAATAAAACATTTTCCCTTGAACAACATTCTTTTCACTTAAATCTATAAAATTTTCTATTCAATAATTTTTTTACTAATACAAGAAGATTGTTAATTCGTAATTTCAAAAAAAAAAAAAACGCTATTTTGGTGCCATTTTTTTGGGAAGCAATAAGAGTGACCCTGATATTGATTTTTAAAATATCGTACTACTTCTACTATATTAAATTAATTTTGTATGATTTGTATTTTAAAGTTTGATTTTGATATTTTGGGGTATGATAAATTGATAATAATAGTTTTTTCATATGTGACTTATATATACTTATATAATAGAGAATTATTACTTCAAATTTTTGGAAAACAATCTCAATTATATTATACTAATATCTTATCCATTTTTATATATATGAGTATATTCAAAAGAAAATATAAATAATTCTGTTGTTAATTAATTACATAAAAAAGACATTTTGATTTTTAATCAAGACAAAGCGATAGAGTAATGAAAGTTTCACGGTCTAAACATTCGTTTCGTACTAATACTAGGATGTATATAATTTGTTAGTATTATAATTATGTAACTATAACGATATACTTCAATACGATATTTGATATTTTTGATATCTTCTTATAAATACTATATATATATATATTATACCATATATATCAAATACTATAAAATCGAAATTACGTTGTCAAAAAATTTAATTTGATATCTATCATACCATATCCACCTCTAACACCATCTCGAGAACAAGTGTAGTTTCCCAAGTTCTTTCATATATTCTGAGACCATTAGAAAAGAAATTCTTAATTCTTACGTGATTTTTTCCAAAATGTTATTTTTATTTTATTTATTAAATATATTTTATTATTTTTTTCTTTTTTTATTTTTCAGATTTTTTTGTTGCAAAAACTGCAATTTTTTTTAATTTTTTTTTTTCAGATTGGGTGTAATTTATTTTTTCTTTTAATCTTTTTTTCCTTTCAGATTAGGCCTAAAGTATGTCGACATTTTATTTCCTGTCTTGATAATAGATAAAATGTCTAATCCTAGGTCTCAACTTTATAATATACAAAAAATCATTGGTCCAAAAATCTTCAATTTTTTATTTTTTATTTTTTTTAGCATAAAAGAAAAAGCTAAGACTAGATAAAGAAAAAAACTTCAACAAGATTTCTCCTTTTTTCTTTTCTTTTTTCTGTCATTTCTCTCACTCTGTACCTCCACTAATACATACATGAAGTACTATTTCTTGATTCTTTGATGTTGGGTTTTTATTCTTTCACCAAATATCTGAGTTCCATTTCATGGGTAATCTTGTGAAGCAATGTAATTTAATAAACCAATTCCCAAGTGGGGTTTTAGTATTGAAGGGGATTTTCACCTTGGTTAAGGAATCTTGGTGAAATGTATTGTCTTGGTACTGTATAATTTTGTGTTTTGTTGCAAACCCCTTTTACTCTACTGGGGAAAATCAATGAATCCCAGATAAAGTTTAAGTCTTTTTGATATTTTGATTGTTGTTTTTGGTTTTTTTCTATTGTTGTGTAGCTCTGGGTGGATTCAGGAGTTTAGTGAATTGTGTTGGTATTGTATAATTTTGTGTATTGCAACCCCTTTTACTCTCCTGGAACAGTGATGGACCCCAGATAGATTTTGGGTTTTTTCTTGTTTGGGTTTCTGAAGCTCTGATTGTAGTGCTTTTTTTTTTCTTTTTTCTTCTGTTGTTGTGTAGCTCTTGGTGGATTGAGGAGTTTAGTGAACTGTCTTGGTGCTGTATAGTTTTGTGTATTGCAACCCCTTTTAATCTCCTGGAACAGTGATGAACCCCAAATGAATTTTGGGTATTTGAAGCTGCTGCTTTTTCCTATTGTTATGTAGCTCTGGGTGGATTCAGGAGTTAAGTGAATTTTCTTGGAAGTACTTGAATAAAGTTAAATGCTTTAGTGAAGTAATGGCTGCAGATTCTAATACAGGGTTTCATCAGCAAGCTTTATCATTTCAATCAGGGGCAATTGGGAGCTCATCATCTCAGATGATGTTGATGAGTGATTACTACAGTCATCTTGGAGTGAATTTCGATGTAAATAATAGGGGTGTAGGAGGAGGGATGTTGTACTCAGGGAATCCAACAATGATGACAACCAATAGCTCTAATAGCAGTAGTCCAAGAACTAGTCAGTATGGAAGTTGTTCAGATTCTTTTCTTATAGATACAGTGCCAGGGCTCAAGCATGATACGGGCCTCGCTGTTGAATGGACGGTCGAGGAGTTGTACAAACTGGAGGAAGGACTTATCAAGTAGGTAGATTTATTTTGGGTTTCTGAGTGAATGTAGATGCTGAGATTTTTTATATGTCTATCTATGTTTGTGACAAAAATATATACCCTTACGTATGTATTTGACCTTCAATTTTTTTTGATAATAGGTATGCCAATGAACCACGTATAATGAAATACATTAAGATTGCAGCATCACTCCGCGATAAAAATGTCCGTGATGTTGCACTGAGATGTAGGTGGATCACGGTGAGCTACCTAGGCTGTTTAATATCTCTCAATCACTTGACTGTATCTATCTCTATCCTTCATCTCTTTTTTAGAAGCTATTTCTGATGACTCCTTTCATTAGTCTGAAGCATTTCTTGTCATAGCTGATGCTTGATGAGAAGGCTTGCTTACATCTTTATTTATTGTTTGTCAGAGAAAGCGAAGGAAACCCGAAGACTATAGTTTGGGGAAGAAAGTGAAAGATAGGAAGGTTTGCCATCATCTACTTTACTTCCTTCTATCCTTTTCCTACGTTCCCTTTATCTCGTATGGTATTACAAATTACTTTGATTTGCTTATCTGATTCCTCAAAGTCTAGACTGATCAGACACAGTGAGTTATTTATTTATCCAATTTCTGAATCTGGGAGTTTCTAGAAACTGTAGACTGTAACTTTTATGTTTGAAACTTCTTTAGTCATGGTAGTTTAAATAAATGTGCATGCTTTCAAATGTGATTTTACTATTCTGACCATGTACTAGCTTATCTACCTAAATTTGACATCTTTGGTCCAGCTAAGCAAAGAGAAAGTTTGATAGTATTAGGAGAGAATTTTTATGTGAAGAAGATAGAGGATAAGGCTTTCCATGTAGCGAAATGGAACAAAGTAACTAAGATAAAGGAGGGGAGTTATGGATAAAAGTTTGATATTCCGAAGCAACATCAATTGTATTACTGGCTGTGAAGATATTGCCAGGTTCCAATGACCTTTAGGAACAGGTGATCCCAGTTAAATATGTAAAGCTGATCCTTGGTGCAGTAACCAGTAATATTCACATGGAGTTGTATTATGGAAGAATGTGGGGACGCTGCGGGAGGAAGAGGAATTGTTTTAACTAAAGTTCTGGCATGATATATGGAATTATGGATAGGACATATTCGCCTTAAAGTTGAATTTCCACAACTGTTCAGTTTTACCGGGAAAACTAATGCTAGCATTGCATAGTACAAAACAGATCATGCTAGGAGATGACTTTCAGATGGAATTGTGAGGATCAGGAAGTTGAGAAGATGGTCCAGCTTCCTGGAAACTGGAAGGAGCAAATGTTCTACCAGAAGGGACGGAGACTGAGGTGGAAACACCAAAAGGATGGGAAGTTCATTGAAGCACAGAGTATGGGTATAAGGTTATCTCTTCATCAAACATCTCCTCAATTAATTTGGATGATTATCTGGAGGAATAAAGCACATCGTAAGGTGGTTGGGTTTTGTTGGATTGTCACGTTTGATGCTTGTTTGACACAATCGACTCTGTAGAAGATAAGATTTTAATGTGTAGTAGGTGCTATAAGTGTGAGATTTATGGTGAAGGTACATGCCATCTGTTGCTACACAGGTTGTTGCTATGGAGTTTGTTTCTGAACGTTGATGGGCTGATAGTTTAAAAAGATGAGTGATATTGGGTGCCTGGGACTGAAGGAGGCTTTCTTAAATCTATACAGGAAAGGAGCTGTGAAAACAAAGCAGGAGCATGTATTATTAACATACTAGCTTTCCCTTTTTTTGGGTGATTTGGAAGGAGAGAGAAGAGAGTTATTTGAAGACAAACCTGAATCAGTAGAAAAACTTAAATACAAATGCCTGTACTCATTTGGCCTTTTGGTGTAACTTGTTAAAAGCTGATGAATTAGATATTCTTATAGGTTTTCCATCCCCTTTTTAGATTAATTGGGAGTGAGTTTTTGCAACTGTAAATTTTCATCGCCTACTTGGTGCTGGCTGTTAATGAATAAATTCTGTCTAAAATGAAATCCACTTGATAGGTGTCTTATCATATGTTAAATATCCTTGTCGAGGTATTTTATCTAACTGTTGAGTCAGTATAGTTACTCACTCACACCCAACTATTAAGGGGTCGTTTGGTACAAAGATGCATAATGCAGGGATTACCAATGCATGGATTAGTAATGCAGCGATTAGTAATGCAGGGTTTAGTAATGCAGGGATTAGTTTTTATCAAGTGTTTGGTTCATTGTTTCCCATTTAATCTTATATTTGGCTTAAAACTCTAGAAAAAGTTTCTTTCCTATTATACCCTTGAGTTATAATGAGATTTTATATTTCATTTAATTTGTCAAGTTAAATACTGAAATATATAAAAAAAAATTATTATTAATTTTGAGGTGTGATATGCCACCATAGAGATCCTTGATAGTACGGTATATTTCTAATTCTTTGTTGGTCAAATATACCTTAAACGGTTCAAATACACGAAGCTTATTTTAAAAAAAAAATAGTTCAAGTGGTCAATCGACGAACTACATTTAAAAAAAAAAAATCCGAAAAAAATCAACCCAATATAACAAATCAAACATGGAGAAAAAAATATTAGTTTGTGAAATCATCAAATTACATGGAACGAATTTGGAGAATTTAAAAGAATATTTATAAATATTCTCATATAAGTAAAAAAAAAGAGCATTAAATTACAAAAAAAAAAAAATTAGGAAAAAAGATTTGGGGATAGTTTAGTCATTTAGGAGTCTTATCCAAGGATTGTTAAACCTTGGATTAGTTATCCCTCCCTTTTCTAGGGATAAAATAGGACCTTATATGAGGTATAACTAATGCATGGATTAGGTTAAATAAAGTAACCAAACAATGTTTTTATTGGACTAAATTTTAATCCATGGACTATTTTGATTAATACCTCCTACCAAACGGGTCCTAAGTATTTAACTCTCTTTCTTGAAAGGTAACTAAACTTGTTAATAAAGTGGAAGAGGGTGCAATCTTTATTGCCTGAAATCAATGGCTATTGACAACACCTACGTCAATCAATTTTGAAAAAGAAATGACCTCCTCCCTGTATTTGTTGAGTGTGATTCAATGTTAGAGAACTTAATCATTTAACCAAAAAGAACTTCTTAAGTATTATAATCATACTACTGTTGCTGGACCAAAGAAAGTTCTTTCGGTCTTGCTTATGACTATCCAAAAATTTCAATTCTTGAATCGAGGTTTCAAATGGTAAAACTTATCTGATTTTATTTATTTTAGATTTTTTTTCAAAAAAAAGTTCTTACCTGTCTTGCTGGATCTTTTGGGACTTTGATATTATACCTTCCTGCTGTTACAGTGTAGAAAATATACCGGTGCTGATGGGTGTGAGGGTAGGGGCGGGTGGATTGTCATTTCTTCTCTTTACTGAGGCATCACCTTTTTGCTATTAATGGGAAGGAGCTATATGATTGTCTACATATCTAGTAGAATGTGCCAATTAGTTTTGCCTCTGCTGCAGGAAAATTTCTGAATGGTCACATTTCAGATCACTAATGAACTAGTAAATTCTACTTTTAGGAACTGAATTAGTGGAATTACTTTTACAGAAGTTCATATGTTCTGCCATAGTTTCAGTATGTCATGACTCATGACGTTAATCACTAATCATCTCTCTGTGTATGTCTATTGGTATGTTTCTATCTACATGCATCTTTCTTTATGCATATTTTATCATAAAGAAAGAAAAACATTACATTTTTCATGCTTCTTCAGGATAAATTAACAGAAATGTCCTCAATGAGTAGTGCATCTGCTTCACTTATGAGCTTGGCTCCATATTCGCTCTCCATGAATCATCATGGCCATGGTGATGTTTTGCCATCAGGAGGTTAGTTTCACCTGTTTATCAATAGGAAGATATTCTTCTCCATTTTCCTTTTGCCAGAAAACAAAGTTGTTCTATGATCTCTCAAAATAAATAGCTGTTTCCTGAAATTGACTTAAATGATGTTACTTCAGTTATCTTGTAACAGATAATTGCTTACCTAATAATACCTGATGCAACTAGATAATGTTTCTGGTTGAAGTGTGTGTGTTATTCATTCTAGTATCAGATGAACAGCAATCTGCTATAGTGAAAAATATATAAATATCATTTTTTAATCTTCTTCTTTCTCTTGTTAATAAAATCTAATGACAATATATTAACTCTTAAATCTTGATAACAATTCGTTATTTATCTTCTTCTTGCACAATTCACAATGCTTAATTTGGAAACCACTATCCTGATAAAGTGAAGGAGATGGAAAAAGGTTGTCTTGCATGTTTTTGTTTGAATGGGAAAGGAAAGTTTAAAGTAAGAAGAATTGGGATGTTACAAGTTGACCATATTTGAACTGTTTGTGTGGGTTGCACAACTTTCTTGCAACCTAATTTAGGGAAACAGGATTTGTATGGATAAATAGAGGCAGGGAGTGAAATTTTTTACGTGTTCCAAATGCAAGTATACAACTGTCAAAATGTTTTAATTGACAGGAATATGCAGACTAATCTAGAGCATTCGATAATTTATGTACATAAGCATCTCAAGATGTTGAGTGGTGCAATGCCTTGAGGTTCTCCCCACGTTACCAATATATGTTGTTTGACCAATTTATGCATGCAAACACTGAAATATGTCATTTAGCATAATCTGGTAAAACTCTTGCTGAAATTACTGATCAGTCTTATTCTTCTGCTAATGCTATTGTGAAATTCCTATGTGTTTTTGGTTTTGTATCTTGAGTTGTTTCATGCAGCTTTGCCTCTAATTGTCTAACTGGTTTTTGTGTTGCTTAGCAGCATTACTTGGAACAAGGCGTCTATTGGAAGAAAATAATCAGGCCCTTAACAAAATTTCAGCTAACCTCTCAACGTTCAAGGTATTAGTCTCAACCTCTTGTTTATGGAATGAAACTTTTGAAATAATTGGGGGAGAATCAGAAAAACAAGATGCGAACTTCTTGTTGAAGGACTTCAATAGTTTTCTTGAAATGGAAGATGACTTGCTGAAAATTTACTAGGGGTAGTATTTATTAATAGCCATAGTCCAACAGGGGAAAAAAAATATTGGCTCTGTTAATACTGACAAGAAAAGAGCTGGACAAGTCTTGCTCTGTCTGCGGCAATTTAGTGATTCTGCAGCATCGTTTCTGATCCTTTAGTGCTAACATAAGTTTCATTCACGCAGCATTATAAGCTTGTCTAAGGTGACTCATGTGTGATCATATCTTGTTTAATGAGAAAAGAGCTGCATGAAGATGGGGAAATCTCTCGAGGGGAAGATTTTTTTCCCTCGAGGCAAGAAATCTTTTGAAATCGTTACACACAACCAGACAGAATTTTCATGGTTTCAAATTTCAATTGACTGAATTGAGAAAAAGCTTGTGTAAACAGTGGAATAATCAACCAGTGAAGTTTCAGATGATGTTGCCAAATCATATGAAGGGCAGTCAAAAATTTGATTTGAATGGTCAGTTTGGACAGATAGAAGAATGAAGATGAATGAGGAAGTTGTGATTAACATTATATATGTTTCTTCCAAATTAATGATGAAACAAGGGGTCAATATTTGGTATGGTGGATGAGGATATGCATGGGATCAGGAAGAAGCCTTTATCAGAAACTATCAAGGCACTAATGGGCGAATAAAGTTACTCAATACTGGTATGATAAGATTCAAACTCCTGGTGGAAATCATGCTCTGGATTCCGAAAAAATGGAATTTCACTTGGCCAAACAGGTATAGAAATCGTGACTAGGCCATGTCACAATGGGTTGGATAATGTCTGAGGAGAATTGTGAGAGAAGAAATATCATCAAATACCATCTTATTAAATGAGAATAGTTGATTAAGCCAATGAATAAAGGAGGGTTTGGTGTCAAAAACCTTTCAAAGCACAATACTGGTTGATGAGGAAGTGGCAGGAAATAGACCTACACTTGGTGTAAGTAGGGAGGTAGGTTGCTAAAGAGCGGCGGTGGTGCTTGAAAACAGTTGCAACCTCACACGGTGTGAGTTTCTGGATAAAATCATAAGGCAGCTGGAGGTGTTCGAAAATATATTAGATATAACGCTGCAAATGGAATGTAAAATTTTGGACAGATTGTGGTTAGGTATGTTGCATTGAGGGAGAATTTCTTATAACATATCCAGATTGGCCTCTTTTCTGGAGGTTGTGATTGGATGGAACATCTCCTCCTCATAACTTTATACCATGACTGTCCACAAGAAATGATATAATGAACTGGAAACACACTGAGGATGGAAGGTTTTCTGTGAACAAGCTTTACAGAAAGGAAGTGGGATCTCTTCAAGAAATCAGATTGGCAAGGTGGCGACAGATTTGGACAAGTCAGGCATCAACCAAGGTGAAGTGTTTTGTATGGTTGGTGGCCAAGAGAGCATGCCTCATGCAAGAAGTGTTGAAGAAGAAGGGCCAACAAATAGTATCCAGAGGTTTTCTCTACAATGAGACAGATGAGACCAACAATCACCTATTCTTGCATTGCAAAATCACTTCCCAGCTTTGTTCCATGTTCTTGAAACTCACAGACAATAACTGGACTATGCCAGAACACACTGCTGACCTACTGAGCTGTTGGATTAGGAGAGGAGGAAGTAAGAGCCAGAAGAAATGGTGGAGAATGATCCCAGCTTGCATTTGGCGGACAATATGGAAGGAGAGAAATGGAAGATGTTATGAGAATAAAACAAATTCCATTTAGAAAGTGAAAGAGAAATCTATTGTCTTCTTTTATTTTTGGTGTAAAGTTAGACTTTTTCTCCCCTTTTCTTGTTAGCAACTTTTTGGAGGTCCCCAGCATGTCCTTAATGCTGAAGAATACAATTACCAATTTTTTTTAAAAATTAAAAAATCTTCTCCTCAGAGAATGACCACAGCTGGGACAGGAAGTTTTCCAGAGCTGGAAGGTGATAGTAGTAAGTCAGCTATGTCAATAAAACATGGATTTGATTGTATAGGCCCTGATATGCATGGACGAAGAAAAGAGTTGAAAGATTCACAGTTGCATGTTTTTTTTTTGCAAGGAGAAGAAGGAAACCAATAATCATCTGTTTTTCCATTGTAAGATTAGAACACAGATCTGGTCTCTGTTTCTAAGTATGTCTCAATGCCAGAACACACTGCTGACCTACTCATCTGTTGGATAAGGAGAGGAGGGAGCAAGATTCAGAAAAACATATGGTGGTCAACATGGAGAGAGAGAAACAACAAATGCTTTCAGGATATCTCTAACACAATCCAGAAAATTAAAGAGAATTGTATCAGTACTTCGTATTTTTGGTGTAAAGAAGAGGGTATAGAAGAAGCTGAACAGTTGGTACAACTTCCTAAATGCTGAAGAATACAATACAACTTTACCATTTTCAAAAGAAAATCATTCTTTGCTCTAGTGGTCACACCTGGCAAATGGTCAGCAGTTCCGCCAAAAATTAAATAGAAGCTACAGCCCTCTTGGAGGTAGTTGGTTGAACAACAGTGCTGGAAGCAGTCCTTAGTTTGGATAACCACAAAAGAAAGAAGAGGAGTTGTGCCATAGATATTTCATGTGTGGGTTGGATGTGAATCAGTCAACCATCTCTTTATATTGGTAGGTGCTGATCATTTTTCATGTTCAAGGTGGAATGGTCATGCCAAAGCCAGTGATGGATTTTCGATGTGTTGCAAGAAAATGTTTGGGGAACCTAAAAGATTTTGGCCCAGGGAAGGAAAGGAATAGGAAATCTAGAGATGCTTTGGAGGACATGCTCTAGCTTTAAATGCCTAAAATATGTAGGACAGCAACAGTAACTACATATGCAGTGTATGGTGGACTATATGGAGAGAGAGAAATGATAGATGTTTTGAAAATAGGGACAACAACCTGCAGGAAGTCAAGCTTAAATGTATTTTGTTGTTCTGTTTTTGGTGTATAAATGTCTACTCCAATGAGACTGAGTCAATCATAGATGTTTTAGGGTCCATCTAGATCCTGGTTTAGCATTGGAAAGACTAATCTTTTTCTTCTTTTTTGTAAATATGGTTTTTTAGTACTACCTAAGTACTGACTGAAATACAAATGTTACTAGTTAAAAAAAAATAAAAACTACTTATGCAGTGTAATTCCACAAGTGGGGTCTAGGAAGGGTGGGGTGTACACAACCTTACCCCTACCTTGTGTGAAGGTAGAGAGACTGTTTCTGATAGACCGTTTCCCCAAGTTAAGTATATCAAACAATCTTATCTAAATGACATGGAAAACTATATGGATTTTCTGAAAACTCTAGGAATGTAAACTTCGTTAAGTTTTGTACCCCGACTTAGCACCTCAAATGGCTTTTACTACCTTACATTATAAAGCAAAGTAATAAAAACACTAACAAGAAAAGAAAGAAGGCTCATTAATATCAGATTACAGGTATACAACGACAAAAGATGGGGCCAATTTAATAGTAAGTACTACTCTTCTAAAATGAAATTAAGATAATTCTGAATTGCTCTTGTAACCATATCCAGCTTTTGTCTGTATCCACATTAACTTTGAATGAGTCTGATCCTTAAATAGCAATGGTAATTACCACGACTTGAGAGTGCGTATAGCATAGGTCATAAAAAAGATCGGTGACATTGTCATCTGTCGGCCTTTCTGTGTTAGCTCTGGTAGTCCTTTTAGTTTGAGTACAAAGAGAATGGTGATACTTGTTATTTACTGTTAAAGTAATAGAACTAAGTAGGAAAATTAATGTGGGAATTGAATGAGGTGTATAAAATCCTTGGATAAGTAAAAATAAAGAAGATAGAATCATTTAATTACATCTTCATGGATTATCGTCTGTTTTTTTTTGTTTTTTATTTCTGTTTCTGTTGCATCTTTAGGAGGCGACTGACAGATGTTCCTCATCTTACAATTTTCTATTTTGCATATTTTCTGATATCTGATGTCACTATGTAAATGAGCAGTTGCAGGACAATGTTGATCTCTTTTTCCAGACGAAGAACAATTTAACTGCGGTTTTAAATAAGTAATTTTACTATCCTTCTTATTTGCCACCATGCTGACTTTTGGTTGTCCTGCCATTCATATAATACTACTGTTGTTATGTCATTTCAGCATGAAAAGTATGCCAGGGATTATGAGCCAAATGCCACCACTTCCAGTCTTCTTAAATGAGGAGCTCGCTAGTAGTCTCTTGCCTAGTTCAGCTCAGGTGATCTTGCTTTTCACACCCTTTCTTAGACACAATATTGAGTCTTAATGCCACACCACTAGGGTTGATCCAGCGTCTTATTGAATCGGTTCTTCAAGTTCCACCATATCACTAGAACTTCTGTGAGATCGTCTTAAATATGCTCCATGTTCATCTATGTTATACAAGATTTCTTGCAATATGTCATAATGCTGATCTCTCTGTTTCCCCAGCCGATGATGTTTGGCTGCAGAAGCGGAATCCGGTTGAAACAGGAGCCAGCTTGTTGATAGAGAATGCTCGGTGCTCAGTTTGGATTATTGGCTAGTGTAAGTGCACAATTTTTAGTGTAAATGCATAAAACAACTGGCGGTACTTGCATGACCAGGTCGATGAGACGAATGTTTTTGAACCATTTTCGGAAGCTGAATATCTGAGCAAGAAGTACCAGGAAATAACAGCCTTTTTCGTCATCTCATATCAGGCGAAATCTGTATCAGATAATGCACTTAGAAGTTTAAGGTCATGTTTCACCTTTCTGTGTGTAAATTCGAGAAACATATATAACTTCGGAATCATCCTTTAGTTTTGTAATATGTTATCTCTTCTTTTTTGCAGTTTCTTGCATTGTTTTCTCCTAATTTGCTGTAAAAAACAACAAATTGTTGAGTATTGGATTGAAATGAACTCAAATAGAGCGGAATGTATGTAAATGATTTATATAGTTAATCGTAACTAGTTTGCAATTAAAGTATTGGTTGTTTTCAGAAAAGGGTGACTAGCTAATCCTAATTTGCTCCGGAAAGTCCCACTTCAGGAGTTAAGTACTTAATACTAAAAACGATTTCATTTCTAGGTTCAATTCAACTTCTTTAACTTAAAGTCCCACTTCAAGAGTTAGGTACTTTATACTAAAGACGACTTCATTTTCAAGTTCAACTCGACTTCTTTAACTTATAGTCCCACTTGTACATTATACTAAAGACGATTTCATATGTCTAGTTCAACTCGATTTTTTGAACTCACAGTCCCACTTCAAGAGTTAAGCACTTTATATTAAAGACGATTTCATTTCAGGTTCAACTTGACTTCTTTGCCGATAAGAGTAAGTACTCGTTAAAGAACATATCTACATTGAACGTGTTGTATATACAGAGTAGAATTCCTAACATAAGGGGATGTATTTGTACCAAAATACGAAGAAAAAAAATTCTGACCTACATGTGGGTAAAAACGGTACAAGTAGCTTTAGAAAGAATGTTGATGCCGTTTAAGAAACTCGACAAGTAGATGAGACAGATATTCACCAAACAATTCATCATCTACTACATATATATACACGTAAAGAACATTTAAGGTGATTTACCAACAAACTGTGCCTGCTCACATAGGGGCAAGTTAAAGGAGCCGCATATGTGTTTGGCATTCGCCATTTTTACATGTGCACACTCACATATTAGATGTTTTCACCTTCCTAAATTTCGATCGTAGTTCTATGCTTTATAAATCTGTGCCTGCTCACACCTACACCGAAGACAAAAAACAAAACCATTTCCATAACCGCGAGACGACGTACCCCAAACCCCAAACCCAACCAACACAACAACAGAATGATAAACTTTAACTTAATAAGGAGAAGGGAAATAAGTTGGAGGGTAATATGTTTACAGACGAATATCATCGTAGAGACGGGCAGATTCTACAACTTCCATCTGTCTGGCATAGGCTAGAGAATGTAGTCGTCATATTGGAGATGGCCAAATTGCACACTGATTAAGAACTGAATGCCCACTATGAAAAATACATTGCACAAGTATCAAATATTCTGTAACGATTCGGTTTTAGATTATTTAATCACTAGCCAATAATTCAAGTCTATTCTAGGGCATCGTTTGTTCACACCATTAAACATTTCATTGAAAAGGCAGCACTGAAATTTGATAATAATCCACTAGATAATCCTGCAACAAACTTCACAAGTTCATGTCGATCAACTTCTTGTAGAGAATTCGGTCATCTCTCCCGGTGTTGCTCTCTATAAGTGCACTTTGCACAAGTTCCTGGGCGACGTGCTTTAATGTCAGGATACATGCAAATAACCCATAAAGGTACTAGGGATATACAAAATGAACCAACCTTGACATCTCTGTGAGAAAGGAATTTCCCCAAGTTGTGGAGGATTAATCTCATATCTTCGACCTGAGAAAGCATACATGGTTGAGTTCCCTACGCAACAAGAAGAAAGAGAAAGAGAGAGGAATAGGACAAGCTTAGTTTGTTTACCCTAACATATCCCGCTCTGTTTCGGTCAAAGAACCTGAAAGCCTGTTCCAAAGCAAGAAGACATCAGATAGAGAACATAAGAATGAAAAATAGAAATTAAGATAGAAACCAGCAACTTACCTGCAATAGTTCTTTGTTAACCTCACCCAGAGTAGTTCTAGTATTTTTCTCCACCTTTGTTGTCACTTCTTTGCTGCCTGATTCTAGATTTGGCTTTATCTCAGAAGCTCCTTCATCCTTGCCGTTTCCAGACAGTTCACCTCCAGTATCAGCATCAGTTTGCATTTCCTCGGCATTTTCCTACAATCAGAAACATATGAGATTACAGTAAATACTACATGACATCTAGTCTCTTCATTTCCACACCCTTGCCGCAAAACCAACTTCCCGATCAATGGGTTCAAATTATTGTTTGTCCACCTCAATATGCAGAAACAAACATATACAATTTGTAGTGGCACTACAATTATATTACATAGATCAATGTTTAGCAATGACCTCTTTTATTTCACCGATAAGCTTATAATAATAAAGTAAATATTCACCAATGACAAAAATATACAAGTATCCTTGTGTAGGCAAAAAAACTTCTACATAAACTACACTATTCCAATCCTCTATTGAGTCTTAATTGTACCAGAATATCCAAAATATTCTTGAAAGTAGATGCATGGCAGTGTTTCTTCATATTGCTAATTTAGTCAATGATATAAGACTGATTGAAATATACAAGAAACTAAAAATACCTACTGAAACTTATATTTACCCACAATGTTCTTGCTAAATTAGACCAATAAACAGCAGATTCCAAACATAACTAAGTACACAGAAAACATAACATAAAAGAAATTTTAAGTGGTAGCAAGAGAGACAGAACCTTTGCCTCCTTAGTCTGGCCATCCTGCGGGCTTGTGTCTTGCATTTCTGACCCCTCCTCTGGATCTTCCTCCGGATCTTCATCCATCTCAGAGTCATCATTCGCATTTTCATCTGGTGTCACTGTCTCTTCAGCATTATTTAGAGAAGTAGCCTCTTCCTTGACAGGCAATTTTTCATCTTCTTGATCATGTTTGCCATGTGATTCAGTTTTAGTAGATTTGTCATCCTCCATATGTTCATCTGTCTTCTTTGCACGCTTGGCTGATTTTTCCTCACTTATCTTCTTGGATGATTCTTCTCTCTGTCTTTTCTGCTGGTTTCGCTTGATCAAAAACTTAGAGCGCAATTTCTATTATAGAAGTAACATAATGGGCAAGTGTTAGATATGAACTTGCAACAGAAATACCATTTCACAGGGAACTAACTGAATAAAATGACTTGCACAAACCTGAAGAAAAGTTAAGAGACGAGAAGCCATGTTATAGTAAAGCAATTCATACAGGGATTCCGCAACAAGTGAAAGCTGCAAAAGAAATAAGCAAAAGGTGACGCAATCCAATTGAATCAAAAGTACATTAATCAATTCACGGATGATGATTTAGTAAAATCATAGGACAAGTTTGTGATTTCCAGCAAGAAGGGTATACCTCAAATCTTGACTCTTCAATATCCTTATCAGTATAATCCAACAAAGAATCCAATGAAAGAGACAATGATCGCAACTGTAAGCATAGGAACGCAACAACATCGTTATTTCATGCAAACAGTAGGATAAAACATTTATTCCAACTTGAACAGTCAAGTGATTCTGATTCAACCTACCTTCATATCCTTGCTCCCTTTTGTTTGAAGAAAAAATCCAGGGTGCCGAGGAGGATCTTCACTTCTCTTTTCTTTGATCTCTTTTGTTGATTTGCTCTTCGAAAGGATTTTCTCATCCTGATCCTTCTTTCCTGTTTGTTCTTTGGGGCCTTCCTTTCCTTTAAGCTTTAAAAGGTCATCATTTTGAGAACTCTTATGCTTGTCTGCTTCGGATTCTTTCTTGGACCCAGCAAGATTTAACTCCTTGGTCTTTTTTTCGTCTTTAGTTTCTTGCTTCACGTCAGCTATTTTTGATTTTGTTTTAGGGCTAACCTTCTGTTCTTGGTTGACAACATTCACATTCTCTGCAGTTTCTGCATTATTATGACCAACATTTTTCACCTCACTTTCAGCTTGAACTGATTTCTCCTCTTTCCCATCATCTTTGAGACTAGCAACACCAGTGGCTCCATTGTTGGTGTCTGTAGTTGCTGCTTTTCGTTTGGGAACCCTCTTAATTATTTTTCTCTTAACTAATTTCTTCACAACAGCATCCTGCTTGATAGAAGTACTATTACCATCAGTTTTACTATTCCCCTTATCTTCCGAAGATTCCACCTCCTTGACACTTTCCACATCAGGAGGTTTCATCCCATCTTCTTTTGGAGTTTTCACCACAGGAACCTTCTTAACAATTTTCTTCCTTATAAAAGTTTTAACTGGAGGGTTAGCAGATGCTCCAACCTGGGGAGAAGCAATCTCTGTGCTCATATTTCCATCCCCAGTTTCTTTACTATCCACCTTCTCATTCACTTTCTCTGTGGTTTCCAAATCTTTCTTATTGGAGATCTTCTGTTTAACAATTCTTTTTATAACTCTCTTCTTAACTGATTTTGCACTACCATCTGTTTCAATAGCAGCTGGATTCGGTTCAGCATTATCATTTCCCACCTTACCAGTTTCAAGAGGTTGTTTACTCTCTCCACCTTTTTTCTTAGACCCTTCTTTATCAGCTATACTCTCTTTCAGTTTGCCATCATTCTCCTTCTTGCTTGCTTCTGCAGACTGTCCAGATGCAGAGTTTCTCTCTGACTTGGGACCCCTCTTAGCATCTGTAAGATGCTGATACTCTTCAGTTATTGAATTCCAAAATGAATAAATGAACCAGAATTGATTCTCAGGTAAAGAAATTGATGCACCAAAATATCAGATATCTTACCTTTCACGCTTTCCTTCTCACCGGATTTCTAGATCAAACAAATAATTTAACAGGTCAGCAAGCAAAACCATTAATGTACCATCTGCGACTAAGTAAATGAAAAGGACACATAAAAGTAAACTAGAAACAAAAATGCTACTCTCTGTCCCAAAAGAACTGGATATTGCTATTATGGGAATCAAAGAGTTTATCCTTAGTTTATGATTGTTTTCAAACATGTGTGTGTGTGTGTTTAACTACAAGAAATTGTGATATTTAGTATTTCTATGCAGTTTCAAACTATTTAAACAGTCTTTCAAAAAAAAATACTACATTTAAATTATGTGTTGAACATGGTGCTCTGACAATGCCATTCTTTTTGGACGAAGTAGAGAGGAAGATGAAGGGAGGAAATTTTAAAATGGCAATTCAGCAGAGAAAGGACATACAAACTTAAGAGTGGGAGAAAATGACTAGTAAAAGAAAGGAGACCCTTGGTGTAAGAAGCATGAGGGACCAAATAACAGCTCACTGGCCAAATGGCTGTTGAGGTTCAGCAAGGAGGAAAATTTCTGAGGATAAAGGTGATAAAGAGCAATTGACATTCTGGAATTGAAAACCCCCTACAGCTGCTATATACCTAACATGTGACTACAATCACAAGTCACAACAAGACACAAGTAGGGAAAGGCCAAGAGCAACCACATGTTGGAAAAAGAAACAGATTTGAGATATAAAGCATCCCACAAAGTGCAGTGTTTGGTTGGAGGCACATAGTCCTGTCTGACTCAGTACGACTTACAAAAGTAGAGGTGTATTGCTATTGCGACAGATAACATTAGTGAAGAAAGGCCACAAAGATGCTAGTTCTCTCTCTCTCTCTCTTTGATAAGAATCCAGGTATTATGCATGTACTTGAATGTATAGTGGATGAGTGGTGCATGCCAGAAACTACAAAAGATTCACTCTTCCAGTGGCACAGAGGAATACCATTCTGAAGCCATTTGGTGGGCAGTTTCGGAGTTAAGAGACACAAAAGGGTCTTTGTTGGAAGGAGAGTTGATGAGGATCAAGTTATTCACTGTCTAGCTCTTTGATGTCAGTTACAGGATAAATGGAAGAGACAAACTGATGGATCTTCTCAATTCATTAACTAAGTTTTTCCTATTGTAAGGCCCACTAGACTGCACCAGCTTGGTGTCATATAAAGCAATAGATTACCTTTCTTAATAAAACAAATGGAGCATATTAGTCAAAACTTATAGAGAATTTTTCGTTGAAGGTACAAGAAATGTACTAGTACTTTAAGCAAGCAGACCTCTTTACTCAGAGCAAGTTCCCTTTCTCTGTCAGCAATATCCTTTTTTTTAGTAAACCAGTGCTCACGCCATGATTCTAATGAAGGGAGGCATTCAGACAAGTCTGGGACGAAGTAAACAGTGACTTCTTTATGACTGAACCGTCCATCCTTTCCAACTCTTTCATAGTGTATCTGCCAAGCATCAAAAAATAAATTATCCTCAATACTGTATAAATTTAATAGTGAGAAATTTCTAAGCTTTTGTGATTCAGATCAGAAAACTATTTCTTGGCTTGAGTTTGCCACCTACAATTCTTGGAAAATACAAAACATTTTTTTATGATATGAGCCATCTCAATAGCATGGACCGCAGAAGGGGAAAAGGGAAGCTAATGAACTAAAAATGTAATGAAACTTAAAGTTGACAAAAAGCTACTACAATATGGTCCAAACTCCTCCAGTGGTTCGGTATAGACAGACAAATGTTGACTTGGACAGAAGAATTAGAGTGGGCACATAACCATGTACGAGGCAATGGAGCAGCTGATGCTATCAATAAAATGACCTTGGCTGACTGTGTCTACTATGTGTGTATTGAGAGGAATAGTTATGTGTTCAAGGCAATGAAAAGCAAATCCCAGAAGGTAATCAGGAAGATAACCCAAGAGGTAGTATTCAGAGGATCTTATCACGCATAGTTAACAGGAGCCCCTCTTAAGATTATATTTTTACCCCTGAGAATAGCTAGGTTGAAAGTTAGGCACAATTTGTAATAGTTGAGAGGTAATATTGTTTTGATGCTTGCTGCATTTGGTGGTTGTACCATCGCATACCCTGTACAGTTCTAATTGCTTTTGGTAAATAAAATCGTTTTACTTGCCAAAACAAGGGGAGAGTCCTGCTTTAAATACGTAAGGTAGAATAAACTGAGGGCAGAGATACCCCTACAGGCAGATATTACCTCAAGAAAACGGTTCCACTGCTGGCAGTTCTTCAAATCAAGATGAGCTATGTCCTTTGCATGTCTAATAGCAAGAGTTTTATCAGTAGGGTTAGTGAAAAAAAACGTAAATCACAATAGTAGAGGAATGTGATTAACAAACCTAAGAGCTGTCTGAATCAAAGCGGAGTCATCACATGATGGATCACCACCATCAACACTATCCCACTGACCCCCTACAGTCATCAAAGAATTTTCCAGCTTAAGAACCGCAAACCTAAGCATATTGCACATGTGAGGTATTCGGTCATCGTAGTTTCGATCGGATGACAACTCTTCCAGAGAATTTCTGCTGAGCCCACTCATCAAAATCATCTATATATCAGAAAATAAAAATGACAACTATTAGAAATATTTTAGCACAATGTAGAGAGAGAGTGCATTGGGATAAGAAGGTACATATCATGACGGAAGAATCACCATTGCATAAATACTGTGCTTCCACTATAGCATTAGAAAATACAAAACCAACTTGCTAGTCATCTTTGAACATATAGCATATAGAAGATAGAAGGCAGCAATGGAAGAGAAAATCAGTGCAGGGGTTCAAATTTCATGAGGTCTATGCTTTGCAATCTAATCAAGTTGAACAAAGTCTGTTCAGGAGCATTAATACTGGCAACAATAAGGAGCAAGGGAAATTTTGAACTATCGCAATTATCACCTATAGTAGAATTTATAAAGACCAAATGCAATTATCACATCTTTCTTCCTCTTAAAAATCCACAATTAAGACAACCAATTTACTCTCAAAGATGCCCAAAACTCAGGAGTACAGACGGTTAATTGTTATATAACAACCATGAACCAGAAACACTCACCACTTCAGTTATGATTCTCTTCAGCGAAGTTTTAAAACAAAAGCAAGAAAAGAGGACACCTATTCTCTGATGATAAAACTAACAAACTTCTGTGTTATTGACATTGAAATCCCAGAACAGTTCCCCACCATTAACTTCTACTGGTTCATATATGAGTTATATCTGACCACCACTTATAATATCATGATAGCATCTCAAACAAATGCTGACTTAAGAATTCTCAGAGGCAAGGAAAAGGAAAGGACAGGTTCTAAAGCAATTTGTATATCTTCATAAAAACCTTAGCATTCCATATAGTCATCCCAGGTTCTGATTTTTCAGGTTCACCAGCAGACGGTTTCGATGACAGCCGTTTCAGAGCTGTTGCAGCCTCTCCTTCAACAAAATCATGCTCAAAACTGTTCCATCATGAAAAGGGTGATAGTGTCATACCAGCCATCATCTTACAGATTCCAAAGAATCAAAACTGCATATCTACCAATTAATTTTTTGAGAAAGCAAAACAGCATGCCTACTAGGGACAGCAATGGGGCGGGGCGGTTTTAAGGTTGTGCAGGGCGGGGGCGGATGCGGGGCGGGTTGAAGTAATTCTTTTTAAAACTAATGTGGGGCAGGGCAGGGCGAGTTGCGGGTCTATGCAGTTTTATGTGGGTTCAAACTTAATTTTAATTTTTTACATGTTATAAGAGTGATAGAGCACCCTTCACGAGTTAGAATACACAAATCTCATGACAAATTCATTATTTTTTATTCAAACTAATATCAATTGAAAGTTTCTTTAAAGTTATTAAGATATTCAAGATAGTGAATGAAAATGGTTCAATCAAAACTAATACAGTTTCTTACATGCTTCCCAGTTGACCTCAAAAATAAATTTTTAAGTCATTATCTATTAAATTAATATAACTAAATAAGAAAATGAATTTATTTTTATGAATTTTATTTTTAGTATCAAACTTAATTAAACAAGGAAAATATTGAAAAATATTTATGTGGGGCAGGTTCATGCGGGGCGGGGCGGAGTGGAGTGGGTTGAAAATGAAAAAAAATTGTTATGCAGGGCAGGGGGGGCGGGTTAAGAGTTTTTCCGGGTTAAGCTCAACCCACCCCGCACCTTCCATTGTCATCTCTAATATCTACCTAATATTTTTTTTGAGAAAGCACAACTCCATATCTACATAATAATTAATTACACCAGATTAAGTGTGGGTGGGGGTAGAGAAAGCATCTGTTAGAGCTGTGGCTCCAAAGGAATAGATCATTTCAAAAATCATTGAGAGACTTAATATTCTTTTGAAAATCAGATGTTCCAATACCAAATAGAATGCTATAGTGCAAATTAACAGAAATAGAATATGAAATAAATAAACATAAAAGGGAAGGGTATCACGACTTATTACCTGACAGGAGTATGAAAAGAAAGCATAAGATTCCCTTTTGGCCAATTTACAACTACCTACAGCAAAACAAAATGTGATGTCACGTGATATTGTCACATAAAATTAGCTGAATGAAAGAGAAGGCAAACCTTTGAGCATTCTGGAGATATGAAAAGCCTAGGATACCGCCTATCCAGTGAGAGATAATCCCTCTCAATTTCAACCAAACTGGACGAATAAACCTGCAAAAACAACAATAAATGCATAAGAATGGTAATCATTAGATATCCTTGTTGAATAATTGAAGCAGTCTTTCAAGTCCCAAAATTCAACCATTCAAATAAAGGCAGCTTAAAAATTATTAAAAAAGAGAGACAACTATCATCCCAAAAAGATAACGATGACAAGTTCTGATGGTACAGAAAAGGATCAACAGTCTCCAGGATCCAAGGAACAGAGAGAACACCACAATTCTTTGCAGAAACTACATGTCTTGAGCATCACGGACAGCAACATCCGGAGGGAAAGATGGAAGAGAGCATAGGAGACCAGCAAGAAGATAAAGGAAAAGGAGGGACAAAATATCTGACACTGACGATGGTTCAAAATAAGAGCTTGTTGCAAGACATGATAATTGAAAAAGCCAATAGCCCAATTGTGTTGGATAGGGAACAAGGATATTTTTAGAAATGAGTAACTTGATTAGTCTCAGTCCATGAAATATGGTTATCAAGAAGTTTAAAGTACTAAGAGGTCCTCACAACACTTCATTCCCACATGGAAAGCAGAACCACGTAGAGGGATAATAACGATTCAAGCACTAAGCTCTTGTTTTACCTTGCAGAAATACTCTCTCCGTTTAACAGGTGAATGACGCCTTCAGCATGACAGAACACCAAGTTAGTTACAAATGCTGCAATATATAGCAGCTGCTAAACACACACAACCATAGAAGGACAAAACCAAATAAAATCCACCTATTCAAAGCTTCAGGACGTGGAGATTCTCGTCGTGTAGATCTACTGTCCTTGGTTAAAGAGGGACCTCGTCGGTCCCTGGAACTCCTGGGAGGTGTTCGGTCATGCTTTATTTCAGCTCCACGTTTGGGCTCATGATCTTTCTCCTTCTCCTTACGTTCCAAAGCACGTTCACGATCACGCTCTCTTTGTCGCTGCCGTTCTCGTTCTCGTTCTCTTTCCCTATCTCGTTCTCGCTCTCGTTCCCGCTCCCGATCTCGATCCCGCTCCCTTTCTCGATCTTTCGCCCTTTCTCGATCTTTCGCTCGCTCGCGTGAAGAGTGTCGATCTTTCTCCCTTCGTTCAAGCTCCCGAGAGTAGATAACCCTGTCATCCTTATAATCATCTAACCTTGAGTGACCAGCACGTGCCAACACACTGCTAGGATAGTCAGAGTCAACGGAAGTTGCATGAAGTCCCTTCCCTATCCCATAGTCTCTACCTGGAGGCAGGCTCACTCCATAACCAGGATTCGTAGAACTTTGAACATACATGACATCCTCAACAGCTCTTTGCGGTGCGGCCCCTAGGATAGAAGGAGCATGTTGCCCAGGAAGTAATGATCCAGGTAACGTTGATAAAGTGCGAGGATCCGAGTCGATTCTGCTACTATAAGATATGGGATCTTGGGCTGCAAGACGAACAGCAGCACTCCTTGCTGCAAGATATTCAGCTTGTCTGCCAGAAATTTGTTGCTACTTAGTGCAATAGGACATATAGCTCCATGTAAGAAGTTGGGCACAGGATGTGTACAGATATAAGCTATCACTCACAGGAAGTATATCACTCATATTTACATGTTAGAGCCAGGTATAGATACTGATAATGTAAGGGAGAATACAATTAAACACAACCAATCAGGCGGTTCTAAAGAGCATTTTTCTATTACATCACACAATTTTGAGATAGAACTAGAGTACATACCTAGATCCTCCATCAATAGATGCAGATTGCAATGCCTGAGACTTCAGTATTTGCTCTTGTCGCATTTTCTCTTGTCGTAATATAGATGCATGATCCATATGCTCATATCTTTCAGCCTAACAATGGGGGAAAACATAGAAGACATCAAGAAAAAGAAGGCCATAGAAAGTAATAAATTATTTAGCCGGGACACAGACAAGTACATTGTGCCTAAACAACGACAAGAAGCAGTATTACTCAACATGTTTTCCTCTTCAAACCTCCAGAACATTCAACCTCATTATACAAACTGGAAATTTTTACTGAAAGATTCAAACCAAACCAATTATTACATTGTATTAGTATTACTACTCCTATATTTACCATCCCAAAATAAACTACCCACTTCTATGATTCCATTCACTACACATATTGTTACACTCAAAACCCCTTTTTTTTCCATTCCATTCTAAAGGGGCTATCTTGTCTAGGATGGACTATGAATTTCTCTCTTATCCAGCTCCTTTGTATTCTGGTTTAGTTAATCTCCAAGGAATTGTAACAGGTAGAAGTTTGGGTAACTCAAACTTCCCAATGCTCATTCAGAATTTCTATTTTTTTTTTAAATTGGTAATTATTGTATATATTTATACAAGGGAACAATCACAATCCATATTACGACCATCGATGGTATTGCGATCTCATGTGCAGGTGCTCATGGTGTGTCCAGGGTGATGGTAACAGTCAAAAGAGTTCCTGAAAAAGGTAGAAGGCCTAGTGTAAAAACCACACCTGATGCTTATTGCCAAAAGAAATTGAATCAGAATATCGACTGGGTTGTTCACTTGTCAGATCTCTCCCCGCATAAGAGTTGTGCCGTTCACCATATCGTCTATCAAGAGTTGGATAATCAGAAACCCTATCAGCGTATTGTTGTTCAGCTTTATGACCATATCCATGGCTGGATGATGAAACGTAGTCACCTGCCGTGAACTTTGGCGAATCCACACCAAAGCCGCTACGGCTTTCCAAAGCTGATGATCCAGATCCTTTTCCACCAATTATGGGCATCTGCATATGAAAGGGATGTAGAGAAACAAGCTTTTATACCCATGATCAGAAAATTAAACAGTTGATAATGCAAAAGGCTTAACTGAAACACACAAAAAGCGACGCACACACAATGCAAGCATTAATAAATTAAACGTGGTAGAAGTTTTATAAACCCAATCCTTGAAATTGGTGGAAACGAAAGAAAGCACACTTAAGAAAATTTTGTTGAATATCCCCCACTTGTGAAACAAGTCCACGAGATGGTCAAATCTATGGACAGTGCAACACAGGCTATACCAAAAGCAGTATGTGCATGCAACGATTTGTTTACAGATACACACATCTACAGACATGCAAGGCATGCACTGGCTAGTGGTGAACAATGAGGATTTTTTTGGCAACAACCATTCAAAGAAAGAAGCTACATGCTCAGGGGTGAGATTATCTTCCAAATGGTTTAACTCTAAAATGCAACACGGCAATATTGCAGAGCAAAATATCACATTTCTTGGCATGCCAACTGGTAAAACCTTAAACATCAACATCCAATTGTGTGAAGAAGACAAAAAAATTCAGCTACTCTAACAGCACAACAGCTTTACCACTAATGTGAACATTTGCAAATATACCATCTATCCAATTACACTATCAGAAATGCAAACAGAAACAACCGACATATTAAACTCGTTCAAACAACAAACAAGGAACCGGATAAAATTCACGCAGGTTAAAGTTTGGATAAATCGAGTACTATGAGCAGATCTTTCCTCTCTCATGATGATAGAAGAATTATATTTTGTCTGGCCAAGCTTCACCAAAAGTGCCTTTTTTTTATAAAAAAAAAATGCTTTTTCAAAGTTGAGGTGTTTGGTCAAGCCTTTAGGAGAAGAAAAGTGCTTTTGAGAAGAAGCATAAGTTGTTTTCTGAGAAAATAAAAACCTGTTAGGATTGACTTATTTTAGGTGCTTTTAAGCATTTATATAGTGTTTGGCTAGAATGAATAAGTGCTTTTAAGCACTTGTCTTTAAGCTAAAATCACAAAAATAAGCTATAAGCCCATCCAAACAGTCCCTAAAAGTAGCTTCTCCCCAAAGTACTTTTTCGAAAAGCACTTTTGAGAGTATAGACTAAGAAGCTAAGTTGTGCGGACTCTTCACTTTTGATGCCCCGCACCCGCGACGGATTCTCCAAAAAATACACTACTTTTGAAGAATACAACACACACTCATTGACATTTTTGAAGAGTCCGAGCAACATAGCTTAGAAGCACATTTTAAAGGAGTAACCAAACATATGTTACCATCTCAAGAAAAAAAAATTGGACCAAACATTAATTGTTGCTCAAAAGTGCTTTTCAGATTGATTAGTCAAGAACAAACTGTTTCTCACCAAAAGTACTTTTGAAAAGCACTTCTCAAAATAAGCTAATTTTAAAAGCTTGGGCAAACAAGCTATTAGTCTCACACCAAGTCCACATCACAAGAAACACAAGGTCACCCTCCTTCAAATATAACACCAGAATTTGTACCGCTTATGGCAATATTTCATTCTTCAGACAGTTTCGGCAATAGATAACATATCATACAAATAGAATATATACAGTGCAGAAGAATCTGCTGACCTGCTGAGCAGTTGAACCATACACAGAGCTATATTGCCCACCATAATTAGGCGCTGTTGATGGATGATGACTGTGAGTTGTGTAAGAATTCATTTCTGCATCTTGGGGGGTTCCTAACATCGAAGAATGTCGTGAACCTGTAGGTAGCTGAGAGGACCTCTCAGGCACTCCGGCAGAACTCTCAGAGTAACCATGTCCCAACTAGATGAACAGAGAAAGTGATATAAAATTACAAGCATGAATATAGTACAGAAAACTATACAATAGAAGAGTTTTGTCATTCATAAATGTTTATCAAGAGCTACTTTAGAATGAATTTATGCACCCGTGGTATACGGAAAAAGCTATCCATGAATAAAAGCTAGTTCAGAACACAATGGACTACAGCTGAGAATCCTTATTATTGTCAGCACCTGATCTGCAAGTCGAAAAAATTGACCAACTACAATCTGACTCTCATGATCACTATTTACACACTCAATACTCCTGCCTATCTCATTTCTCATCTGATATACGACAATATCATTGTTTCAAAAATCACTTGGTTTTTACTGTTATAGTCTCAACTAAATACAGTCATGGAGCCACCTATATTTCTACTTTTGCATTGTTGGTTCAGTGTTTGTCCAAGGCAATGAACAATTGCTCCGGTATTAGCATTTTACAATTACAAACTCAATGCTGATATAGAAAAGGAAATAACACAGCAAAATGAAAGGATCCATAGAGCAGGAGCGGACAGTGTTGAGAATGGGTTCCCAGGAATGCGTAGCTTTTACCCGGTCCTTGTATTTATATTGAGAAATTCATTAAAACTTGTAGTAAATTTAGATGGTTTTTGCTGTTTCCTTATCTGAAATGCTTTAAAATGTGTTCCATCGAGCCGAGGGTCTACCGGAAACAACTTCTCTACCTCCAGGGTAGGGTTAAGGTCTGTGTACACTTTGTGGGATTAGACTAGGTTTGTTGTTGTTGTATTAAATTTAGACAGAACCCAATAACAAGAAGGTTGTTGGTTCCGAACATACTTCCAGACCATTGTTGGATTCTAGCTACTGTTTAAAATTCAATTTTTGCATTTAAATAGGTTGAAATTGTGAAGTGAAAGTCTTTATAATCACGAATTTTTTCAAGGCTCAAGCCACTTCAGAGTCATCTTCTAGTTCTCCTTCACTAAGTTCGCCTTCGTGTCCAGAAATATTTAGAATTCTAATGGTAATGTTTATATCAATATTGTGTTTGAGTAGTTGGTTACCTTTTAAATATTACATATATATTGAATATGAGTACCCGTTTCTTTGTACTATAATTATTTTTATTGTATGCTAATTTGAGATTACTGAAGTCGGTGATTAACTCAACTAACGGGGATTAAATTTTAATTATTGCTTTTTTAGTGTGTAAATATATGACACTTAAGTCTAACTCAACCCTAAAAACAAGCTCACGAGTGGAACATTACCCAGGTCCATATAAGCAAATCACTCGTCAATTCTCCAACCAATATGGAACTCTAACACACTTAACACCCCTTACCGCCCGGGCCCCAAACGGAAATGAACCTGACTATGATACCACGCAAACGTATGGCACCTAAACTTAACTCAACCTTAGAAATTAGTATACACAAGTGTGAGATTAAGATAACATACAATTCAACTTTGACAAACTCAAATCGGCCTTTTTCAATTAAGGAGGATTAAAATGAGTTCTCACTTCTCATTTCTCATAACTAAATTGATTGAATAAATTTCAATTGCAACACCACACTAATTACACAACAACAACAACAACAAAAGTAACCCATAACAAAACAAAGAAAAAACAAAATACTCACATTTTGGCCGTAGCTTGGTTGCGAAGAGTAGGATTGTTGGCCATACACATTACTTCCTCGAGAAGGATACATCTTCGACCACCAAAAACCCTAACAACTAAAATGAAACAAACTGATACAGCTATCTAAAGACTTGCAACATCAAATAACTAAGCTATTTTTCTTTCTTCTAGTGCCGGCGAGTTAGAAGAAGAAGGACGCCGCTGCGTTACGGCGGAGCTGCGGCGGAATTTGAGGTTTTCTTTTATTAACTGTAAAAGATTGGAAAAAAAAAGCCCTACTGATATTTATTTGTCAACGAAATAATATTTGATAATTTGCTGCTTCGCGAGTGCCAGGAAATATTTGCACCCGGATGATCTGGCCGTACACCATGTTGACCTTTTATAAACTTTAGTGACCGACAATTTTTTGACTTCAGAACCACAGTGTAATGGAGTAGTAAAAATGAACGACAATAATATGTTTAAGTACTAAATATTTAGTGAACGCCTCGAGCTCATGTAAAGAAAATAATGATCATAACGAAAAAATGAATATTTTGATTTGTACATTCAGATTTTATTTTGATTTTGATATATGTATCTTTTTAGCGTATTCAATCTTTGTTGTTGTTAAAGACTTGAGGCAATGGGACCCGTTATCTCCTTTCTTATTTCTATCATTATGGAGTACCTAAGCAGCGACTTCAATGGTCTGAGCAAGGACCGAATCTTTCAGTACCATTCAAGATGTTTAAAGTTGGGAATTACCCATATTAGTTTTGTTGATGATATTTTACTATTTTGCAAAGGTGACTTATTCTCTGTGATGACCTTACATAAGTGCTTTGAGGATTTTTCTAAAGCCTCAGGACTATAAACTAGTTTGGGGAAAAGTTTTGTATGTTAGAAAATGGTTCAAATTGAAAAAAAGAAAATATTGAAGCAATCAAGATTCACGCTCTTCCTTTCAAATACCTTGGCATATCATTGTCAACTACAAAAAAAATAATCAGTGAAAGCCACTAATTAATAAGATTATAGCAAAAATGTCTTTTTGGACAGTGAAGAAATTATCTTATATAGACAAGGTATAATTGATTCTAATTGTCATCTTTGATATACAATCCTATTGGGCTCAATTTATACTTCCCACTAAGATCATCAAATTGGTAGATGGATATTGTATGAGCTATATATGGTTAGACTCCAATGCTACTAATAAATCTCTAGTAGTCTAGACTAGAGTATGTACTCCAAAATCTGCTGGTAATCTAAATGTAACTAATCTTCAACTTTGAAATAGATATGCTCTTGCAAAAACGTGTTGGAACTTAACACACAAACAAGACAAGTTGTGGATTAAGTGGATACATACTTACTATACTAAAGGTAGATTGGTACAGGATATAGAAATTCAATCAAGCTTGTTGGATGGTAGGAAAAATTCTTAAAGTTAGGGACAACATTGCTATTTGACAGAATCAATTAAGGATCGGATATCCAACGATTCGACAACTCTACCTCCTTAATATGGGTGACCAACCTAGAGTACTATAGAAGCCTCTCATCTTTCATAATTGTGCACGACCAATAGTCATATTTACAATATATTGATGTTACATAGAAGAATGTTAATTGTGGATAGATTGAGAAGATGGGGATTGCAAGTGGAACCTAAATGTGTGATGTGTCAAGGAGCTGATGAAACCAGAAAACACATCTTTTTAGACTGCCACTATACACAAATTATTTGATCTACAATAATGATGTGGTTGCAAATGCAAGTGGACAGATTGAGAACAACACCTTGATTGGCTATTCTGACTGTCAGAGGCAAATCACGACATGATTCAATCTTTAGATTGGTATACACAAAAGTAGGTCATGCTATCTGGATCAAAAGGAATGGAATAATCTTTGAGAAAAGGTTTACGGATAAGAATAGTATTGATAAAAAGATTGCCTACACATATAACATTTGAGCTAGTGCCGAACTCAGAACAATGTTACAAAACTACCAATTCTAATATATATATATATATATATATATATATATATTACTGCTTTGAGCAATGTATATGTAGCTTTAATGTTCTTACATATAAGATAGTCAGTTGTGTGAACTAAACTATAACTTTTTAAAAATTGCTTGGTCATCAATGTATACATGATTTGTTACAAAAAAAGACACAATAAAAGATATTTTTATACAAGAAGTTATACAATAAATATTATTTTTAACACATCAAAACAAACATTATATAAAATAATTTGAAAAACTAATACAAACATGATTAATAACAACAATACTAATACGTCATATTCACCGGTAGTCTTACTAACTTTGCCAAAAAAACCCTAAGTAAACAAGGACTAATTGATTTAACTACACTGACGGATCAATCGGACCCACATAATGCCCTCCGGTGAGAACCAGTCGGCGACTCTATGTTAACCCTTCCTCCCATCGAATGAAATCATCGTCAATTTACTTCACATCGCAGGTATTCTCTACCTCTGGTTGTTCTATTAATTATGTTCATTATTTATAGCTGAATTTAGTGATCAAACTGTGAATTCACCAATTAATTGCGAAGATCATGATTTCTAGTTAGTCACTGCAGTGCTTTGCGAAACTGTGCGAGCAAATTTTAGTGTATATAGTTGTGTATTTTTTTTGTCAACTATACCAAGATGTTATGTCAAAGTAAGCAACTATAACAAAAAGGCATAATACATAAATATACTCTCTAACTTGACCTCAACTGATAAGTAAGCACTTCAATTTTGAAGAGTACACATCTAGACACCTCAACTCGGTCTCAACTAGAAACTTAACGCTCCAACTCGTCTTCTATTGTGTCTTATGAACACCATGTGCTGACATAGCACAAAAAAATTGAAGCTAGATGATCATTTTGTAAATTGGAGTGTTCGATTGACACAATGAAGATGAGTTGAGGTGCCTAGATGTGCATATTCAAAGTTAGAGTGTTCATTTGCCAGCTAAAACCAGATTTGAGTGAATGTATATGTATTATGCGTTTCAAATATATAAATGTTGTAGTGATTCTAGGAATCTAAATAACATAGTGAAAGATTAAGAACAATTTAAATGACAAAACTTAACTCATATCTTCATTCATCAAATTGAAAACAATAATAATCAACATACAATAGTAATCTTTACTCTCTCTCTACGTGCTTGCGCTTGTGACACTGTGTCTCTATTCCATTTTCCCTCCCAAATAAAAAAGAAGTAAACAAAGAGTACATTCCTCCCCTCTACTTTACTTTTAGAATTATATAAGATGAATAAATCTAATATATATATATATATATATAAGAATGAAATACAACAAAATCTTTTTTTGTATCAACTCCCTCAAATTTGAGGGTTTCTTCCGGGGTTGAGGACTTGAAATTCGTATTTCATGAAAGAAATCATATTCTTAGACCTTAGTTCGATGCCAATATATTGTATTCATTATCAAAAAACCACTAATTTTCGATGGAATCCATTGAGATTTGGTTTGTCACTAAAGTTTTCAAAAATTAGTGATTTTCTGATAGTGATTTTTTTGGTTGTTGTATGTGGTAAATGCTATTGAAGAAACCTTGAGAGACCTACTTTGTGGCCAATCAATTTGACATCTTGTTGAATCTGATATCTGTATTCACCAAAAGTGAATTTCTTATAGATAGAGGGTTCTTTGCAGCTTCCAATTATAGAATCATAAGAAGGGCAAAGAAAATAAGCTATTGAGAACCTCTCCTTCTTTCCATTTGGCATCACTTTGTGTTCCACACTTTTGTACACATCATTGCTCCAAGCCTGCATTTATTTTAACATAGTAATTAGTGGGCGTTTCGACATGAAAATTGTGAAATTTGAAGAAAAGTATTATTTATTTTCAAGTTGAAAATAATATTTTGGACCGACAACTACTAACCATTATTTCAAAATGTTTTTCTGGATATTCCTAAAAAATGTTTCGATTATTCACAGCACGTGAGAGGTATGTGATTAATCTTTTGTTTTTGAAAGAAATGATTTTTTTTTATAAATCATACAAAATTTCTTTTCTACGTCATAGATGGTCAGAACTTCATTTGATTTTTGAATCTTATTGCATCAACTGATCCATCTTGGAAAAAAAGCATACACAGATTTCTCGAGATGAATATATTTTTTTAAAAAAATAATCGTGACATCTGAACTAGCTTAGGAGTTAGGACTATTATACCAATAAAATGTAAAAACTTGTTAATGACTTAGGAGATTATCTACCAATCAAAGAGAAAATGAGTCGATGTTAATTTTTTATCGATAAAGAAGGAAATGGCTTTGTTGGGTACAATACTTGCCAAAATTTTATTTCATTAGTTCATAGTAAAAAAATAATAATAAACACATACTTAGCTCTTTTTTTTTATTTGGCTTAAAATATTTAAATGATGACAAGACCATGAGCAATTGGAGACAAAAAATTGGTGAAAAGAAATTGGAATTTTGGACATTGGTTTCACCATTTCTTGACCAATCAAAGACAATTATAAACTAATTGCACTTTTGATTATTTTATACTAAATAATGACGTAGTTCTCAAATATAAAAGTTTTATAATTTTTAAATAATTGAATTGATATACAAAATCAATCCAAAAATGACTAACAATTTCCAAAAAAATCAAAATAAAATTGATAACCAAATAAAAGTGAAAAAAATATATGTTGCAATTGGACTCTTCAAATATATTATCACACTAATGTCAAATTCTCTAAAAACACACTGCTATTGAAAAAAACAATATTTTTGAAAAGTCTAAGCAGCAAAAACAGAATAGTAAAAGAGTGTACCTGAAAAAGATCTCCAATGTTGACAATAAGTGCATTTTGATTAGGCTTAACAGCAACCCATTTGGAATCTTTCATTAATTGAAGTCCACCAACTTCATCTTGATGAAGTATAGTTAAGAAATCACTATCTGTATGTGGCACTAATCCAAATATTTCTTGTGATATTTGACATGATGGATAGTGATTTAATCTAAGAAAACATGAACTCTCATTGCAAATTTCTCCAATTTCACTATCTTTGTGGTCTAATTTCCTCACAAGAACACTAGCAAGTGATTTGGCTAAATCTTGCATTGAAGTTGCATATTTCCCCATCACTTCCCTATCACAAAATAAGAGTTTGAATTTAAGTTATGTACACTGATAAACAAATTATCATGAAATCGCTAATTTCCAATAGACGTTTTGGCGAAATTTAGCTTATCGGTTAGGGAAAGTCATTAAAAATGTTACTGACAAAACAATTCTTGACAGATCCCATTTGAAATTTCACTTAGAAAATTAGTGATTTTTTTTTTTTGGTTAATAATAATAATAACAATAATGTTGAAATTTGAAATTTAAGCTTGTTACAAAGAGCTATTGGGATGAATTATGATTTGAAATTTATATGAATTTTGGCGACCCCTAGCCATTGAACTCCAAACCTAATTATGCTAATATGAGTTTAATTTACCACCTATTATAAGTACATATTTAGTAAATTTGTCAATACATATATACGTTTTGAACTAAAGTTATTGAGTTTTGTTGTATCCGTACAATAATTTGTGTATCAATTCTAATTTCAACTCGCCTAATTTACTCTTAATTCTGAATTCGCCTTTATGCGTGCATTTCTTTTTCAGAAATTAATCGACCTAGACATATAAATTAAAAAACCTATCTATTTAATTAGGTTATATACACCTTTTTATATAAAAGAAAGTAAATGAACACCATTAATAAAGTTATATTTACATGTTATACCAGATAATATATAAATTGTCTGAATTATTAAGATTACATATCTTATATTTTTAGAAGACTTACCCTGTAGATATCCTTTGAATAACTTGACACTCTGTTTTTTTTTTTTTTAATATTAACAAGTGTATATATGTAACTTAAACTATATAATAGTATAGTACCTTAAAGTTGTGAACTCTCCATAAGAAGCAGCTTCTGAAATTTTTGTCAAAGGGATATGAAAAGCTTCTGACCAATTAAATTGTTTTGGACAAGTAGCTGTTGAATTTCCCCATCTATATGAATTATTTAATAATCCACAAGTAGCTTTCATTTCAAATGGTGCCTTAAACAATTTCATTTGTTCCTTTCTCATTTTTCTTAGTAATTCAAGGCTCACACCATGATTCACAACTTGAAAAAAACCCCATTCAGAAGAAGCCTTGGCAATCGCGTTTTCACATCTAATCATTTCTCTCTCATCTCCACTTTTCAGACCGTTTAGGTCTATCATCGGAAGTTCCAACTCTTCCATCATGGATACTCCATCATTAGAGCAGTCGCGATTATTTCGTAGTCGTGACAACTTTGAATAGTCATGTAGGAGAGGAGGATTCCAAGACTCTATCATCATATTGTGATCAAATTAAACAAGAAAATATATATGAGAAAGGAAGAAGAGTTTGGGACAAAGAGTATATACATGAGGTATTTATATGGTTTTATTATAAGTATAGAGAAGGGAGGAAAAAGGAAGGAAAGTGTAGAAAGTGACAAAGTAACACCATGTGGGGGAAAAAAACAAGAGGAAATTAAACCCTTTTAATTCATGACAATTGTCACAATAAGAATGTATCTCCAATTTTCTAATGCATGACAATTGTCAATGACAATGTATCTTCTTGAAATGGGCCTTTTCTTTTTATATATAGCTACGTTGTTCGATGTTCAATCTGATTACGTGCATCTTGATTAATTTCTCGATATTTTTGATAGTTTTCATCAGCACAAGTACATATCGACTACTTGTTCACTAATAAATACGAAGAATTCATTGAATATTTTCTTTTTATTTGGGATTTAAATGAAATTAGACTATTTTTTTTTTAATCATATATGACTAATTATAATAAACCTTCACAAACCATTTTTTTTTAGTTTGAGAGACACTTTTTGTGCAGATTATTGGAGAGGAATTTTATAGAAGAATTAGTATTTTCTTTTTGGGGAAAGATGAAAAAGAAAGGCGTTAGATGCAAAGAATCATAATTCATCCCAATAGATCTCAAAAATTAATCTATCGAGCTATCATCATCGAGTTTCAAAAGTATGAATATATGTCATGTAAATTTGTGTTATATCATATAAATTTTGCACTTTTTTTTTCATTAAGTGTGATTAAGATGTCATGTATATCCTTTTCTTTCTAAAATTTTCGGTTTAAAAGACTGTCAGTTATTTTTTTGACCCGCCCTTATTAACTTGACTTGTGTCATAGATGTCGCACATATAATTAATTTGAATTCATATCAAATAAAATTATTAAAATAATAAAACACTTTTAACCAAAAATATTTTTATAATTTAAATCGAAAATCTAATTTTAAATTTGAAAAATCTCAACCATCTTATAGGATTGTTTATGTAGTTTAGTGTGACAATGTGAATGCCAATTAGACTTTTTTATGAAATATTGCCATCATGTTGTGCTTTGTATTCTTTTGATGAAAAAGTCGATCACAACTCACACGTACGGCTGAATATTAAATTAGAAAAAAAAAGCCAATTTTTTAAGTGTGAAAATATATTTGCCTTTTTATTACTTGACTCACACGTAAAAAAGTTAACTAAGTCATTGCAGACTCAGAAAAAAATGAACTTTTTTTTGAATCTTTTGTTATACAAAGTCAAAAGTTAAGTTCAACATTGTCCAGAAAAAAATAGACAAATTACTATTTTTTCAATGAGATTTGTATATTTATCCAAGAAAAGAAAATGCGTTTTTGCAATAAGCAGAAATTTCACTTACGAACCGAAATAACAAGCAAAAACATTGCATAGAAAATGATCGATAGCGGTAATTAATTAATGGTAATAGTTTAATTACCGCTAAATATGTATTTTTAGTGACAATTAACACTCTTTGTAAATGTTCTTAAAGTCTATAACGATATTGAGTCAAGTAACAATTAACTAATACCGATAAAGACTTTATCATTTTTTTTATTATGTATTATATGACACTCGATCGAATGTAAGCGCAAATATTTTCTTATTCCTACACACATAGAACTACACCTTACACGCAGGCTACCCATATGGTAGTAGAGATAGATTCAAATTTAAATTTGGTGAATTCAAATGATTAATCTTAGGTTTCATCACTGAACTTATATTACAAGCTTCTACTTTTTTTAAAATGTCTTTTTAAAATTTTAGTAACTTTCTAGATATATATATAGACTTGACGTTGAAAATATTGGGTTCGATTAAATTCGTTAGTTACTTGTATGCCAAGTCCACCGTTATTTCATAATCTCGAAAATCCCAATAACAAAAGCTGCATCTGGATTTTGGAATATAATGTAAAGTATATCAACCAAATTAATTCAAAAGAATTATTTCTTTTATATATATATATATGTGGAAAAAGAAAGGTGTCAGATTCAAGAGAATTTTTAGAACTACGTATTATAATAATTTAAATTCCTTTAGTACATCTAGTAAAGAAGATTATTTTTTGACTTTGTGGAGTAGAAAAAATATTGAAGGCACGTAGTTTTATGAAAATAATTTGGATTCTGTGTGCTAATAGTTAAGGTTTGGAGTTTAATTTCGCTTTTACTAAATTTATTCCGTTGGTGAATATATTTGTGAATTGTGATGATTGAAAATAATTCATTTTAAAATAGATATTATGAGTTTGAGTCTGAAAAATGAAGTATCTGAGTGAATCTATTCGCTACTCGCTAGGTACCTATAATATATGACAGTTGAAATGTATTTATTCTTTAACAAAAGTCTTGTGTTTGAATTCGGAAAAAAAGAACCCTCGAGATATAGATCTACTAGTTGGGAATTTGAAATGGTTGAAATCTATTAATTTGTTAAGTAAATTGTCTCTCGGACTCGAAAAATGAAAAATCTCTTGGGATAGAGAGTGTTTTTACCCTTTTAGTGGATTTACTAGCTTGCAGTGAATTTCAAATACGAAATACATATATAATAACTTGGGAAAAGAAAAATGAAAATATAGCAAAAGAAAACCCCCACATATATAAAGTTGAGATCGTTTGATTGATGAGATAAGATAAACAAGGTTATTCCATGAGTTGAAATATGTCATGACGTTATTTTGTTCAGTGACAAATTTATGTATCAAAAAAGATCACATGAACTCGTGGTCTTCCGACTAAAATTAATATATTGTTTGTATAATTTTAAAAATATATCTAGTATTATCTGAAGGCACCCATGTTCAAAAGAAATTGAATGGTACACTAGTTAAAAGTTGGTCTTAACTCATTCAGGTTTCTTTATTGTCTTGCAATTTTGAATTCGTCTATGATTTTATCTTACATTCTATATAATATAACTTATCTCATCATTATACTAAAATAATGAAATAAAATAATTATAAAACCAAAGAATATATCCATTATATATCAAATATAAAATAAAATTATCTCACGAAATATCTCAAAATTATTATTCTTATCCCATCTACCAAACGACGGTCACAATGTGAATGCGAGACTTGTTCATGAACTACTACTTTGTGCATTTTGTGGTTTGTATTCTTTTGAATTTGTTAAAATCGATAATTCTAAAATTTGATTAAAAAGTTAGTAAAATCCAACACATTATTCTCAATAAAATCTAGACCCTCATGCATATTTCAATTAATTGGACATATAACTAGAAATATTTTATCACGTATTCAAATTCTTAATTAAAGCACTTCATTATCATGATGTTATGTATCTCCCCCTAACCTTTCATCCATATATTACATAATCGATAGCTACAAGTGAAGTATCCATTTCCCCTTAAAGTGCGTGTTGAATTATTTAAGATTTGATTCGATTTAATTGTGCTAATTAATTAACAAAATTTCATCTCAATCATTCTCATTTTTCAATTTAACCTAGCTAGATTGACTCACATTACTTGCCATCCATCCTTTAAGCATCAAAATCAAAAAGTGGAAAGAAGCAAAGATGTTATATTGTATGTCTAATCAATTGTATATTTTTCTTTTTAATCGATCTCCATGATTAAGGGAGTATTCGGTATGATGGAAAATATTTTATGTGGAATTTTTTAAAAAAAGGATAAAGGAGTTATTTTTTTTTGTGTTCGATAGATAAACAAAAACTGTTATCCTAAAAGTATTTGTATATATATCATTTTGACAAATATTATTATGGGAAGGTGGGGGTAGAGGTAGGGGAGTGAGGTGGTGCAGTGGTGGGGTAGGGTGAAGATGAAGTGTTGGAGGATGGAGATGTCACAATCAATGAGAATGTCATTTATGGAATCTCGGTGAATTTTGAACCCCGTAAACCACTGAACAACCTTTTAATCTCGTGTTGAGGGGATTCATAATCTCTATATATACATAAAAAAAATACTTAATGTATATAATGTAATTTTTTGTCTAAGAAATTCGGATGAACACTCTCGTGATCTCCTAAATCCGCCGTACTTACATCTTATTGTTGCGAGGAATTGATTTCCCTTGACTTGACGTAATAAAATCACCCCTCTACAAGCTTCCGTTATCTCTCTCTTCAATAAGGAGTCGTTTGGTTTCAATACAAGTTATGATGTTATAAGTTATAATGGGATAAGTTATGATGGATAAATTATGATGAGATTATATTTTATTAAGTGTTTGGTTTGTTGTACTAAAAATAATATGCTTTTCATAATTTTAAGAACTTTTTTTTTATTACAAAAATAGCCTTCAAAATGTGAAAAGTGATGTATAAAAAGGATTTAAAGAGATATCTTTAATTTGTTATTTAGCTATTTTATCTCAGGATAACTTATCCCAAAATTGCTATACAACCCAAGGGGGTGGATAACTTATCCCGATACTATTTATTAATATCGAGATAAGTTATTTCGGACTTGCCAACCAAACAATAAATTAAGTGACACTATAATTTAATCCCAAAACTATTTGATGTTATCCTTCACACCAAACAACCCCTTAGAGTTTTAGAGCATATTTTTATCTATTTTTTATTGGTTCATTAAATTTTGTTTTCGACAACATGAGAATACCTATAATCTAATATGTAAACGAAAAGACGATTAAGCAATTATGCTATTATTGATCCCCAAACTAATCAAAATTGGGAAAACTGTCTTATTGGACATATATCTAATTTTATCTATACTTTCAAATAATTACGTATCTTATCACTAATTAAGAGCTTTCTATCATATATTGAAGAAAATACACCTAATTTTATTTATTTTTGCTACCAGATACATTAAAATAGAGAGAGACGAGTGAGATATGGAGGGAGGCAAACGAGATAGTCATGTATCTCAAATACATGTGAATCACACTAGATACATGTATCTATATCTAGTGTGATTTACGTGTATCTTAGATACCATATGCATAGGAGAGTGGCGAGCGAAATGGTAGGGAGGTAATCGAGATTTGTTATGTATCCCAAATACATGCGAATCCACGATGTATTTGGACAAATTACACCTAATTTTGACCCCATGTATCCCGAGATACATGTATCTAAACGTACCCGGACGCACCAAAATCTAGTAAAATTCGTAATATTGCAAACTACTGTGTATCTAAATAATTAGCTCCTAAACTAGTGAAATTTCCGTAAATTTTCCTTAAAAATAATAGCTATTATCTACCGAAAAAAATAATTTAAAGATACACGCTAATTCCTTAAAAATAATAGCTATCTAAACGCACAAATAATTTGATTTGATATTTAAAAAATCTGAACTAATCCGATCATATACACTCCTAATTCTCCCGTAAAAAGTGTCATATATATAAAAGAATATATTTTTACTCAAAAGTTGCATGTGAAAACATAGAAATGACAAATAAAAAAGATAAACAACTAAGAGGGGGGGCCAACAATAGGAGAAAAGCATCTGATATTCCAAAGCATATGGGAATTGTCATATCAATTTAATTAAAGACCATTTTAAATGTGGCAAGTTACTTATTTAGTCGGTCGACTCAAAATAATTATATTTGCTAGTGAAATATATAAAAATATATATACTATTATGTATATCAGAAATGTATATTATATAATAGTATATAAAATATAATTTATTATTACTTTGATAGACGAGTATTTTATGTTAATTTTTCTTTCAAAAACGAATTCACGAGTGGAGTTGAAAAAGAACTTTTATATTAAATTTGAAACAATTATGGTTCAAATATACTGAATTAACAATAATTAAGAGTTAACGACATCCTAATCTCTGATTAAGGAAAGTCATTGTCTAATTAAGGTAATTATTCTGACTTTTAAGGCCCAAAATATATTATAATCTCTTTAACTTTAGTTGTAGGGCGGCAAGAACAGACACAAAGTTGTGATTTAATATTAAGGTCATTTAATTATGTCATAATCATATTATTAGTGTAATTTAATTAATGGAAACCATATATTTTGCTTGGCATGGGTAGGTACGTACTCGTTATCAATACGTACTCGTATACGTAGAAATACATGGAAAAATGAAAGATAGAGAGAAAAATATATAAGTGAAAATCACTACTAGAAAGATTGACACATTTTTTTCCCATTAAAAAAAGCCAACACATACCATTGATACTTTTCATCTTTCGATTGTTACTATCAGTTAATTAAATGTAAAACTTCGTGATATTTTATGATAACCTAGCTACCAACATTGTCTTTTCATAATATTCTCTTGGAAAGCACATGTGTTTAGTAGTGAAGCTCACTCAAGACATTATGTGATCGCGAATTCTGAATCGATCCATTATATCTATATTAGATATGATTCATATTCTAATCTTGCTTTAAAATCTCGATCACAATTAACTCTTTAAGAAACAATATGTTCCATTTTGCCAAAAAAATATATGATCTAATTAATACAATACTCAAATATATAAATTTAGTAAATCCACAAACATATTATATAATTTTGTTACTATATATGTAAGGATAGGAAAGGGATCCTTGTCATTTTCTTTGGGAATAATTCCAATAGAATAATAGGTTATTTAAAAAAATTGCATCCACGAATGGAGATAAAAGGGAACTTTATGGACTCTTTTGTATAATTATAAAATTAATTAATATCTGTAGTTAAATAATTAGCTAATATTTAATGAAGGTTAGAGACAAAAACATCAAGAATCTCATAAATATATAAAGTCAATAGGTCTAAAACTTGTTTTTTTTTATAGGGTTTTGATTTGAGGCCCCTAAATATAATATTTGGGCGGCAAAAGGCATGATTTAGTTTCATGTGGGACTCCTATTCTATATCATAGATCAGATGTCTCGAGTTCGAATCATAAAAATAAAGTATTCTTCTTTAGTAGATAATGTGTCACTCCCAAAGAGGAACATCATAACACGAACTTAAATCAGTCGTATCTTAAAACAAATATTGAACATGTATATATCGACTGAAAAAAAAACTATTGATAAACAAATAAATTGATATGTAGAGAGACTCTTTCGAGCTATTGTGGGGAGTATATCTTTCGTAGAAAAAACGCGAAAGAATACTGTAAAGTGAAATATTTCGACCCTGTAGATAACTTCTGATATTGAAATCAGTACGTACTCATATATGCAAACATACGTGGAAAAAAAAAGATAGAGAGAAGAACGTAAATGAAAAAGATCATACGAATATTATATCATTACCACTCTGCATTGATCCATTGTATCTACATTATATTATGTATGGTTCATATTCTAACCTTACTTTAAAATCTCGATCACAATAATAACTCTTAATAATAAAACAACATATTCCAATTGCCAAATATACAAATAATGTAGTACACATATATATAAAGGATATGTAGTTAGGGAGGAACCTACTTGATTCTTGTGAGGAACATCTTGTCATGTTCTTTTGGGAATACATTCCAATAGAATAAGCAATTTAAAAAAATGTCATCTATGAGTAGAGCTAAAAGAGAACTTTATGGATAATAATACTTAGTAGTTAAATAATCTACTAATATAGTAATATTTAATGAAGATTAGAGACAAAAACATTAGAATCTCATAATACATAAAGTCAAATGTCAAAATTGAGGGCCTTAATTATATTATTTTGGGCGGCAAAAGGCATGAAGTTATAAATGATTTCATTTAGGTCCCCTATTTTCATATAGGAATAATAGGGATTTTAAAATTATTATTATTATTATTTCAATTAATATATTCAACACTTTGGTAGTTCTTTTATTCCATATCATTGAGTTAGGTGCCTATTGTTTAGGAAGAACAATTACTCCTGAAGGGAAAAGACTCAAATATACCATCAAGAAAAGGTTCATCTATGCCTTCCGTTAAAAATTTAATTCATCTATGCCATTTCCGTTTGAGAAAAAATTCATCCATGTCATTATTTATTAACTGAAAAAGACTATGAAAATATTTTGTTTTAAAAAATAAATAAGAAAAATGACTTTCCTAGTAAAAGTAGAAAAAGCAAGTTCTACAAGTAGTATTTCACATTGATTGTGTCTTCCCCACTTTCCAATACATTTTATCTTCACACCCATCCTCAGTCCCTATCCCACCACCCTACTGCCACCCAAACTTCCGTAGTATTTGTCTAAATTATATATAAATACTTCTACAATAATAATTTTTGTTTACATACTAAACTCAAGAAAATAAGTTAAAAAACCCACTTATTTTCCTGAAAAACTTTTCCTTCGTACCAAACACCCCCTTAATTAGAAATCTCATATTCGTACCTTTGGAATGAAAATAATCATGGTACTAATAGGAAAGCTTTTCCTTACCCGACGCAAATCTAGATCAGTCGAGGTTATAGAATAAATACTAAACACCGAGTGAGAAACTAAAAATAAGAATGTGTATATGGCTACCATTTGGATGAACTCAAGGAACCAACCATCTCAGTCTTGTAACACCAAAATATGTAGACTTGCAGAATGAAAATTCATATAACTGCTGAACTTGAACTTGTTTGGGATTAAGGTGTAGTTATTATTTTATCGACTCTAAACTTAGATCCCCCACGCGCCAATTCTGTCCCTTTGAAAATAAAAAGAAATAAAAACAAGAAAGGCAAAAAGACCAAGTTAACAACTTACTAGGAAACAACTCCAATAACTTTTTTGATTAATAAATCAGAATATGCAGATTTGCTACACCTGATCATTAAACTTTTACAAATTTACTCTTAACATTACAGTGGTTGTTTAAAAAAATTATGAATGCCAAAGTATTGGTAAAACTGTGCACTGATTCTTGATTCTTTCAGGAACTTCACGCAACGTCAACAAGGGAACCGGAGAGAGGGAAGGGGGAGAGACGAATTAAGTTTCAACGCGTTAGAGGAGAGATGGTAAGCATTTATAGAACATCATGCTTTACAAAATGAAGATGGAAGCTTGTAGAGCTACCAGTTAAAAGCACCTGCCCCATTTCACTCACTCTTAGTAAGCAGGAGAAATAACTCCTCATCTTTGATTGCACCCATCTCCATGGCCCTATCCAGGGCGCTGAGTCCACCATAATCCTTGATTGATGCACGAGCACCTCTGAACACATACAAAGAAGAAAAGCATAAGAGACTATGAAAAAAATAAGAGTATGATGTTCCGTTTACAAAGCATAGGCTCAACATGAATTCCTTTGAAGTTGGAAGCCACGAGTACTTTCAGTAACAAAAGAGAGCTAGTAGAGAACGTAAAATCAGAAACTTAGAACTCTGCTAATTCTCATGAAAGGGAGAGCTACTGTGCCAGGGAGGAAAACTAGGCAATGGATGTAAGGAAAGCTTATTTCACAGCTACTGACTGATGCCCACAAGAAATCTTGAAGCAGTCCTGCCAAGCAAGAGTTCAATAATAGCAGCTGAATCATGTTTCGCAATCCAACCAACTGTAGTTCGTTGTGATGAGAAAGAAGTAACTATTGGATGAGATCATATAGGCTGACTGTTAAGGACTTGTTCCAGAGGCTACTACTGGATGTATCAAGGGAGGAAAACTCCTGGTTGTGATGTAAAGTAACTGTTGGGATGATATCACCAATTGAAACCTAAAGGGACTTGTAAATATTAACAAGCTATCTTGGATATCTTTGCCTACAATTTAACATATGCATGTAGGACTCCAATTTGGTTTGCTGAAGTGGAGTGCTTAGACCTTGAAGCCTCAAGTACATGATAAACTGGAAAATATGTCTAATACCATGAAGTGATCCTTCTCTTCGGCATAAACTGAGCATTATCACCGAAAGACAAGGGTAGATGGCAATCTAACAACCAGAATTTTACCTAATCTAACCTTCAAATAATGGTATCCATCCTTAAAACCAAAGGAATGTTCATTATTTATGTCAAGAGGCCAGAAAGTTATATACATATAGTTATAACCTAAAACTTCCATGCTCATTAGCTGTATGTATCCTATCACCTGCATCTGTTGTTTTATTCACACACACGTATCCTAGAAAAGAACTATAGATCTAAATGCAGAGATAATGCAAGCAAATTAAATACTGGGACAGCCTTTTCTTTTTATGACCCTGGTGATAATTGCGACCTTCCACCAGCAACATGCACTAGGTAACTCTATCCACCAAGGCTAGGACAGATGGGAAGAAATCACCTAGTGTTTTTTGTCTCTGTTGGGATTTGAACTTGAGAACTCATGGTTCTCAACCATTTCATTGACCACTAGGCCACACCCTTGGGTGCTTAAATACTGAGAGAACTAATAGAAAGATATGTCGCTGAGCGGTCAGATTATCAAATTGCCTACAAATCATGCTGCATATAATTGATTCTGAATTAAATATATCACCTTCTAAGCAAAAATTTAGCCAAGTGGTGTCTTCCATTGCCGATGCAATGTTGTAGAGGAGTCCTTCCATGAAAATCACGCCTATTTATATCTGAACCAAATTGCAGCAGAAGTTCAAGCATTACTGGAGTTTCCCCATTGCAGGCTAGATGTAACAAAGAACAGCCTTGAAGGCAAAGCTTGATTCCTTGACAGGCTGCTGGGTTTTGATGTTTCTTTTGGGAATCCTGAAGGCCTAGTTTTGAATCATTTTCATGAATTTCATGGTACATTGTAGCACCCTCGACCTCATCATAGGTAGTGTTGATTATATTCACATCTGACACTACAATAATTCGGTACACGTCCTTCACGTTATTACTCCTGACTGCTTCCCAAATGAGGGTGGCACGATTGCTGTAAGGTGCAAAAACTTCTTTATTCACAACCTGCTTTTCAACATACTGGATAACATGAAGCAAGTTAATATCGCATATATTCACACGAGCTTTGCATGTATTCTCAATTCATAGAAATTTCCTCACAGCAACTTAAAACCAAACTTCTTTAAATAGTTCTTTCACAGTAAGTGGGAAGACACACTGTTTCTCCATTGGACCTCCACTACTAATGAAACAACAGACAAATGATCATGAGATTCTCTTTGTAGAATTCCATGGAAAAACAAGAAGACCGAGTTGATGGATGATCAAGCTTAGCACAGGGGATAAAATGTATAACATGGAGAAGGAAAGCCCTTAAAACATGCAAGAAAGTATACCTTTGCCAAAATATACTTCTCCTTTTCATGAAAGGCATCTTTGGGGCTTGGCTTGGAAGCAGATTGAATAGCATCAACATTTGTTAATCTGAATGAATTAATCATTCAACATGAGCTAACACCAACAAAACATAGTTTATAAAAATATTTGAGCTAAATGCATGTTATATCATCATGGCACGTGGGAACATTATCTATCCGACAATGTGTACTGGTTAGATAGGCTGACCCAGATAGAATGTCATATTGTAATGGAAAAATAGATTGTATATTAACTAGTTCAATTGAAGAATGAATAGAAGCGTGGACATAATCCTGGGAACTGTAAAGTTGGAATTTCGTGATCTTTGATATCTCTCAACATTTCGTCTTTTCTTGGCTGGGGGAGGACCTTTCACATTGAATCTGAACCCAAATATCAATAAACATACAAGATCTATAGAAATTTATACCCATGCAAGAATGACTTTCTTGTATATATCAACTAAGGGTACATACCCGTCACCTGGAAGTTGAAGCAGCTCCTCCCACACCGAGTTACAATAAGAATTACCCAATGTGCGGAATAGATCCAAGATGGTAGGCTCCCAAACCCTGACATCTAATGTTATGGACCTTACCTGCAAATGATAAGTATCTCAAATATCAATCAACTCAACAGGCCCATAGATCTTTCATTTTGTTACTTTCTGGGGGCAGCAACTGAAAACAAGTTATACTTCAAAATACATTTCCAAAAAAGATCCAATAGCTACTAACCTTCCAGAACGAATCGTGCATTGTCATGAAAGTAATGAAAATACTCATATTCTCAAATATAAATGCATGTGGACCAGTACAAAATTGAACAAACACCGTGAACTAAATGGAATTAATCTTTTTTTTTTTGAACAAGGCAGATGTTTGTAGACCAGAGGAACAAAGAAATTTCAACATGGATAAAGATATACCTTTGAGATATGAACACCAAGGTTCCGATGAATGCCCGAGCATTCTATACAAATTAGGATGCCAAGATTTAGAGAAGCCCAATCAGGTTCTGAAGCACCACAGTCAGAGCACTTGTCATTTCCAGGAACTTCTCTGAGAATCTTAGAAACAGAATCAGGCTGATTGACTCTTACGGAAGCTAGGGCATTTTCATCATTAACAGACCCTTGAACATTCAAAGAACCAGCATAGGTATTGTTGCTACTATCAATGTCATTTTTACTAGCATCAAACTGCAAAGACAAGACGATGCTCAAGGTGACTTCAGAAAATCATTTTCTACAGAAAACTAGATTTCAAGGTTCAACCTTCTGTAGATGAGAATTCAGAAGGGACGCAATTACTCCGGTGATTTTATTCATCCAGTCAACTCGTTCAGCTTCACTTTCAGCCTGCCAGTGGAAAATAAAGGGAAATCATTATATATGGTGGATCAGCCCTTGCTAAAGTGTCGTCGAATCTGGTAACACATTAGTCCAACTGCAAAAGAGTTTGTACTGTTTGTGGTTCTTTCTGCTGAAGCAAATAAAGAAGCCAATTGTGACTACTGTTCAGCACATTGATTCCTAACAAAATGTCAAAGCACAAGACTAGATAAACACACAGTTGCCAGAACTTTTATTTGCGAGATGAAGTCTAAAATAAAACATACGGTGCATAAGCTTAGAAAATGACAAAACAAATTGAGTAAAAGAGAAGTAGCCAAATGAAACAATAACAATATATCAAGTCAAACACTTTTTGATACTAGCTTACTATGTCATTTCTTCCTTCCATTAAATGGATCCAATGCATCAAAGCAATAGTATACCAAGAAATTCAAACTTCTATTGTAGACAAGAAAAGAAGATCACACTAAAACAGTTCAAAACATTAGGTAACTCTTAAATCTTTCTTCTTTGAGATGTTCTTCCCTTCTAGAATTGATATATCAATTTAAGCACTGAGTACAAAGATCGACTATTCCATACTTTACCTGCAATGTATAAGATTTTAATGGCGAAATAATTCTGAAGCAAAGCCTCAGGTCTGTGTCCTCCGCATCCAGTTTTATTGTAGAAGTATGAAGATCAACAGTACGACAACCTAAATTCTCCTCTCCAGCGGATGACGACCTGTACTTTGTCCGAAATCTGCCAAATACACTACTATGGTTATCAACACCAGAAGGGTGAGATGATGGGGAGCCCTGGCAATAAGATAAAAAATAAATGGAGTAAGCAAAAGAGTGTCCTGGAAACACTTTCACCCCTAAAATACTCTAGCACTGTGTAAGTCAAAATCCATCAGAGTTGAGAAAAGCATACTTTTTACACTAAATAGAAGTGCTTTCCAAAGTGCTCGGAAGTACCATAAAGTACTTTTAGTTTGTATAACTTTGTGTCAAATTTCCTTTCAAAAAGTTCAAGTTTAGAGCTGTAAAGTACTTCACAGTTTTGAATAGAGAGGTTACTACTGAACAAAAGAATCAGGTGCCAGATTTTTCAAATACCATTTTTCCAAAAGACAACTTTTCCCTACTATGATGCTATGTCGGTGAAATCAAACAATACTCTTTTGAGTGAGCTGGCAAAGGATGCCTTATAGATGGTCATGTAGCTTGCCAATGATACCCATCTATATCAGCAAATATAGACATACTTCAGTTGTTCTCTCTCATCAAAGTAAATTCATGTTGACTTGCCAATTGTCCACAAACATTAGCTTTTGAAATACATAATATAGTTGGCAACAATCAGAAGTTCATGTAGAAGTAAACCTACTCATGAAGATGTCCGAGAAAGTCGAAGAATCAGCAACTTCGTATGCCTGCCCTTTAGATTTTTCTCCCACATCACTCCAAATTTTCCACCAAATGATTATACTTCACAAATCTACTTTATTATACTAATCATTACACTTAAGATGAATTAATCAAACTTGACTTTCATGTAAATAGATATTCAGAAATTAAATTAAACAAGCAGGGATTGATTCACACTAGGTGTCTGCAGAAAACTTTGAAAAAAGAAGTCTGAAGCAAAATAGAGGCATGACAATGACTAATGCAGGAAGGTGAAAATAATTAACCATACCATCGGTGCACCCTTGATCCTGTAATAGTACAAATTGCCAAGACTGTCAAGTACAAAGAACCGTCTCTTCCAATCTGCCCTCAAACTAGAAGATCTTTTCAAAAGATATCCCTGCTTAATTGTTTGGACCTGGAAGAATGTTCAAAAAACATCCATACTTTAACATCTAGCATCTGGAAAAAATTTATCTAGGAAATCAGGAGATATTTCAGGTGTTCCTATATTTAAACAAGTGCTATATCTATTGTAGAGATCTCAACCCCAAGATAGACAGATAGCAGACAGAATATCATTGTTATAATACTTTTTTTTAACATGTTAACGTTTGTTATATTACGTACCGCTCCTTCTGCACTGGACTGCATAATTGCTTCTATATTTTTGTCTGAATTCATACCAACACCATTTGAGGCTATAGAACTAGTTGAAGTACCAAGGTTACTGGATCCCCGCAAATGATTCAGCTCAGCTTGTGTCCTGAACTCTTGGATTCTTTTGGCAAGTTTATCTTGTTCTATGCTGGCCTGTTCCTTTGACTGCTGGGCATATGTCAAAACCTGATTTATGGAGTTAACATTAGCACCAAAAATATGCAAAAAGAAGAAAGATATCAAACACAAACTCAAATTTCTAATCAATGTCATTAATCAAGCAAGCTGCAAAAATCACCCATTTTATGCTTATAAATGCAGCAAAAAAAGTAATGCAAGAGAGACTGATCTGAAAGTTATGAGTAAAGGTGGAAAATGAGAGAGCTGGGTAACATACTAACATTTCTGTGAATTGAAGAAGGTTAGGTAGACAAATGGATCATGACCAACCCATCCAATGCTGATTAACCATGGCTTAGACCACAATTGGCTGAGTAACCTGTCGTGAGTCATGACCCAACTCATTCAAAATTCATCCTAAATAAGCTTCCACCAATATACACATATTTCTGAACAGTCATCTATATATACTCAGGTTATGTCCTTAAACTGAGGTACTAGTAAAGTATTTTTTATACCAGAGACCATGCATTTTCTCCTTCGAGAAACTTTGCAGTAATTGAATTGGAAGAAAAAAGAAAGGGCAAAAGAAGTGAGAAAAGCACAGCAAATAAACATCAAATCCTCAACCAGCCCAATGCTCACATATGCTCGACTTCGTCAACTTTGGCGAGGAAGGTTAATCACCCAAGAAAGGGTCAAGATTGACATCATTAGTAATCAGAACGTGATCAACTCTCTCTCTCTCCCTCTCTCTCAGTATGAAGGTAATGTATTTTCTAAAATAAAATAGACATCTCCCTCCTTATCAAAAAAAGTTTAAAAGTAAAAATAACTATTGCCGTCTCCCTGATCTTCTCTGTGACAACTTCTAAATGAGGCAGTAGTATCTTCATTTTTTAACATTGGTAAATTTGTATTATTCAACATTAGGACGTGCTGACCATCTTCAAAACCACAATTACAGATTTCCTATTAAATCTACATCCACTATACACAATCCTTTACACCAAAAAAGTAAATATACTAAACAATTCCATTTTACTTTGTGGATAGAATTGGATCAATCGTTCTATCAAAAAAAAAAAAGAATTGGATCTATCTTCAAAACATCTTCCATTTCTTCCCTTCCACACAGGCCATCATATACATGATGGAATCAACTTCCACCACCTCTTCTGAATCTTGCTTCCCCCTCTTCTGATCCAGCAGCTGAGTGTGTCAGATGTGTGTTCTGGCATGGTCCAACTAGAGCTGATGATGTCAAGAAAAAGTTCCCGGAGTTGTGCTGTAAGCTTGCAGTCTAGAAATATGTGGCTATTTGTCTCCCCTGTCAGGTAGCATAGAAAACATCTAGGAACTAGTGGCATGCCTTTCTTCCGAAGAACTTCTTGAGTTAGGCCAAGCTCTTTTGATCACTAGCCAAGTGGAACATTTCAGTTTTGTAGGAATCAAACCTCTCCCACCTCCAGACCCCTTGTATCACTCTCTTGTATGCACCTGTGAACTTTCAATCCTTGTTGTGTTTCCAAATGACCCTATCTGGTGCATTTGCGTCAAGGTTATCCACTTCTCAATCATTCAGTAGCCTTCTGAAAAAGAGATCCCACCCTTGCAGACCAGCATTCACATACCCTGATGTCAGGATTGATACAAATTGAATTGAGAAGAGATCTGGAAATGATTCACTCAGAGGAGTTTGATCAATCCAACCATCTCTACAAAACTTGAACTCGTTGTCATTTCCCACTTTGAGAATCAGATTTTCTTCCATTAAGTTCTGATACTTCTCCACACTCCCCATCCATAAGGTTTTGTGACTAAGGCTGGCAACGGACCGGGTACGGGACCACTGAACTGGTATTTCCCGGTCCAGTGATCCCAAACCCAGTCCATTGTCAGCCTTACCCAGAGCTCTTCTTCCTTTGCTCAACATTACAGTATTCCATTTCACCAGGTAATTACCCTTGCCTTCTTTTCCCCCTTGCCACAGGATGTTTCTAGGAAGTCTGTCCAGCTTTTTGACAACTTTTGAAGGAATTGAGAAAAAAGACATAACATAAGTAGGGAGGGAATCCAAGACAGTGTTAATCAGAATCTACCACCTAGCCAACTTCTTTTCTGCTTTCTTCGGGATCCCATCCCATATCTCCAGTGTTTTCTGTTTGCTCCCTGAGGGCATACCCAAGTATGTGGTTGGTGGTCCCTCAATTTTGCACCCCAAGATATTTGCCAGTCTTAGAATCTGGCGTACATCTTTGACAGGAATCAGACTGTTTTTCCCCCAGTTGACCTTTAGGCCTGATACTGCTTCAAAAAGAATCAAGATCAATCTGATATAGTTCAGTTGCTTTGCCTCTGGTTCACCTATGATAAAAGTATCATCTGCATATAATAGGTACTGATCTCTTTTCCACCCCACCCTAGTATTGTCTCCTATATGAAAGCCTCTGATCCATCTACGTTGTGTAGCTATTCTCATCATTCTATCAAAACCTTCCATTGCTAGAAGGTCCCCTTGTCTCGGTACTCTTTCTAAAGGAAAATAACCAACTGGTTCTCATTTAATAGGACTGAGAATCTCACTATCTTGATGCACACTTCTATCCATTTCAACCATTTACTGCCAAAGTCCATTTGTTTCAAAATGTTTAGTAAGAAGGACCAGTTAAGATTTCTGGATGTCCAACTTACATAGTAGACCTGCAGTTCCATCTTCAATAAATACATTCACTAGCTATCAAAGCAGCATCCATTATTTGTCTCTCGCTTACGAAGGCCATCTGATTTTTATTAACCAATTTGCTCACCACCTTCTTAAGCCTTTCTGCCAGTAGCTTAGCAATGATCCTGTACACACATCCTGTAAGACTGATTGGCCTATAATCCTTCAGCTCTGAGGCTCCAACTTTTTTAGGGATTAGAGGTACGAAAGTTGCATTGGAACTCTTTCCAAAGTTCTGATTTGAGTGGAAAAATGGTAAGAGTGTTGATTATGTCTCCCTTCAGTACCTCCCAAAAAGTCTGAAAGAAGATCATTGGAAAGCCATCTGGACCAGGTGGCTTCTCCATAGCACACATTCTAATACTTTCCTATATTTCATCCTCTTCAAAAGGTCTTTGGAGCCAGGTGTGTTCTTCCTCAGAAATCACAGTAACATCCAGTATATTAAGATCAGGCCTCCATTGTTCAGACTCTTTGTATAAGTTCATGTAAAAATTCTGAAATGCCTCATTGATCAAGACAGGATCCTTCACCATGACTCTTTCCACATGAAGTTGTTCCATAGAGTTGAACCTCCTGTGTGAAGTTGCAATTCTATGGAAGAACTTTGTGTTTTTGTCACCATGTTTCAGCCATCGTATCCTAGACCTTTCTTTCCAAGCTATCTCCTCATTCTTGGCAACCTCATCAAATTCCATGGCCAGATTTGTCTTTTGAAGAACTTCAGCATCAGTGAGAACTCTGTGTTCCTATGTGCTTTCCCAGCTTGCTATATGGTTCAAAATGCCTTCTTTTCTCTGTTTCTGGTTACCTTTGTTATCCCTGCTCCACTCTTTCAGCTTAGCCTTTAGCACTTCATCTTTTTAGCTAGTATGAAGCCTGCTCTTCCTTCCTCTTCCTTCAACACTGAAAGAATTCCACCACTCCTTTACTTTGTCTTTGAACCCTCCACTTCCAGCCACCACGATTCAAATTTGAAGTCGGATTTCTTCCATTCCCAATCCCCACATGTCAAAGCATATGATTGTGATCTGAAGTTTAACTTTAGTAGCACATCTTCCTTGATCTGAGAACCCCCCCACCCACCCCACCCAATTGTGCGCAATGTAGGAACCTATCAATCCTTGAGGTAGTTTTGTGGTTTTCCCCTCTCCTACAAGTATATGATTCCCCAAATAAAGGAGGATCAATCAGCTCCAATTGCACCACTAAGTCTCATACAGTTTGTTCTTTCTGAGGAAAATCTGGTGACATTAAAGTCATCTACACTATCCATGGCCCAGCATACCTGCTTCTAATGGCTAACAATTCCTCCCATAGTGTCTACCTGATAACTCTATTACAATCTGCATAGACTGCAGTAATGTGCCACCTGAAATCCTCATTTACCCCTGTGAACTTCCGAGTAATACTTTGATCACCAACCTCCACCATTTCTCCTGTCCACACCCTTTCATCCCAGAGGACTACAATTCCCCCACTGCTCCATATTGCCTCTTTAAGAAATTCTCCCATCCATCTGTTATCCCATATACTCTGTAGTCTGTATCACTCCATCAATTGGCCCTTCTAGTTTTGTTTCAACTAGAATACAAATATTGGCATCCCGTGATGTAGTAGTTTCCTGACAATGTTCCTCTAACCACCCCCATTTATCCCTCTCACATTTCATGATATTAATTTCACTTTCATTGATTTGTTAAGGCTAGAAATTAATTTCATGATAATGAGGCAGCAGTATCTTAATAGTAAGCAAGCACAAAACCAAGAAGCGCTTAAGAGCTATGAGTGAGCTATTTTATGCAAAGATCAATCTCCTTAAATGTAATTTACACACATTCACATTCCAACCAGGAACCAGGAAAACAATGAAAGATCCTCAAGAAAGAAGTAACTAGTAAGGAACAAGAATAAAATCGCAGCATGAGAGGACCAGTAGTCTGTCTGTCATAATCCATACAAACAGTGTGTTTGTTCATGAAGCCATTGGAGAGTATGAAGAAGATATTTTGTGGAATTGTCTAACTGATTGATTCAGCTCAACAAAGCTCTATTTATACATATACAAGAAGCATCTTTGCATTAACCAACTAAGTACTTTCTAACAACTAATCATGCCAGCTGGACTAATTAAATTACACTTTAATCCATTCAGCTCAGTTAACTAACTAATCAGCATAGCCTAACTGTATTTTCAACTAGCTGATTTTTTACAAATCTATCTTTATCTAGCATTTCAATACTGTCAAACCCAAAATGAACAAATGGCAGCATGATGATACTACCTCTTTCCAGTCAGTAGCTAGTCAATCACAATATAAGGATAAAAAATAACTCATATGATGGGTACCTGATGGATGAACGGCTCCATCTGGCTCAATAAGTCATGACCCTACATTCAACAAGTATTAAATTTGTTAGTTTAATGACGAAAAAATAACTGCATCATAGAGAAGATAAAGAATATCATACCAGCTTGAAGTATCTCAGATGTGCATCCATAATAGCACTAAAGGATTCTAAGAACTCGTACTTCTTTTTGGCTTCAACATTTGTGATAGCAGTTACCTGAAATCCTTGAGGCGACAAGGCTATAAATTAGAACCTCGAGGCAAGAATGCTTGCTAAAAAGTGTAGAAAAGATTCTTGTATCCATTATACATACAAGATTGAAACGGCTTCTCTCAAAAGTGGACTTTGAGTTATGAAGCTCCTGTCACAGAAAAAGCTGTAAAATTCCAATTCCCAGTTTTGACTCCTAATTACTTCAAATGTTTTCCTTAACAGATAAGCACTGATATAAAACAGAGGGAATACAGAAAGTTGGAAATACTTCACAAAAACCTGAATAGGATATTGTTAGCATCAAAACAGAAATAGATATAAGTTAAATGCTTCAACATTAATTCATCACAATTTGTTTCCTGGACTTGGGAGCAATGTCTATATATGTAGAAGCTCTGAGACATGGTTCAGGAAAAAGCCTCTACCAATAAGTGGCCTCGGCGAGCTTCACCCGAACATGTATCAACATTCTTTCTTCTGTGAAGGTCATTTTACAACAACCGGAGAACACACAGAGACACAAAAGAAGGGGGGAAGATGTGTTTACCAAAAGCATGAGGTTGAGTTTCTTTTTTTTTTTTTGAAGTAGAGCATGAGCTTGAGTTATTTATCCTTTCCCTAATCTAATATCCTGCCTATAAAATTATTGGTAGCAATATGGATGATGCTCTTCACCTAAAGCATGACAGAAATGAGTTTCTCATCCTGTCCCTTGTTATACCTACACAATTTCTATAAAATAAAAAAAATGGTAGTACTATGGAAGATGTGGTTGGACAAGGGTATTTATCCATGATATGTTCATGAGGATGAATTCTCTTACAAGTTCCTCCCAAAGCAACACCTTTCACCTCTATTTATTTTTTCCTCAAGGAAAACAAGCATGTAAATGATTCCTCAGAGGGGTCCTATAAGAAAAGACCTAAAGCCAACGAAGATTTTGAGATTCTTTAGGACATAATTTTATTTGGACACATAATTATCAGGATACCAATCACTTTTGGTTGGTAATTTTTGCAACATTTATCAGTTTGTGTTAGGTTACACCTCATCAAGTTAAGCAGAGAGAGAGAGAGATGCACATATGAGGATGAACAATCCACAAAGATAACCTTTTTCAGAGAAAGGGCTTACTTCTTCAAGTTCAGTAACAACTTCATCCCGTGCATTCTTCTTCAGAGAAGAAAACCTTTCACGTGCCTGGCAGTTTAGCAACTCAGGAATGAAATTAATAACAAAAAGAACTGGAAGTGTTATCTTCCAAAATGAACAGAATTTTGCACATGAAATCTGCTTAGCATTTAAAAAAGCAGCATTCCACCTGTTTCTATTGAGACATCTCCATTACCTGGTCATAAGTGGATGCAGCTTTATCAAACCGGCGACGGGATTCCTGCAAAATTAGAGACGAGTCATCAGACACATTGACATCAAAGTACAAACCCTTGTATGTCAAAATCCACTCAGAGGCATCCATTTGACAGAATTACAGCTCAAGTTAGGCTGGCCACCAAGTATAGTGGATTGGTGTTCTGTAGGGAGCCATGTTTTGTTGTAGGTTCTCTACCATTTGGTATTCAACTTGTATATTGGGTTTTCCCATTATTTATAAAATTGCTTACCTTATCAAAAAAAAAAAACAGCTCCCTAATTCTATTAACGCAAACATAGAGAAAGCTTAATCTAGATTTCCACAACAATATTGAAATAATGCCAAATTTGATCACCTTTACATCCCGCAAATCAACAGACAAAAACTGGCTCACACGATCCACCAGCACATGTTCTACCTGCAAAAGGTATAACTTGCCTTACTTTTTCAAAGAATTATATCAGAATAAACATTGATATAAAATAGGTAACTTTGTATTATATCACAGTACATGGGTTGTACCATTATATACAGATGTCTCCTTTTCCACTTGTTTCAGTCTATATTGAGTATAAAACATCAATTACTGATACAGTGTCATTGGAGTATACTTGATTACACCAAAAACATAACAATAAATGCAGTTTAACTTGACTTTCTAGACATCATTCTCTATGCTCTCAAAATACCTAGAATTCCTTTCTTTCCAAATAGTACATCATATACTAGCAGGGATAATTCTCCATCTGTTTCTGTCCTTTGCATTCACCCCTGCTGCCTCCCAACTCTTCAAAGCCTCTGAGACCTTCCTGGGCATGGTCCAGGAGATGCCTTTGAGATTCAAAAAAATCCTCCATAGTTGTTGGGTGTACTTGCAGTGTAGGAACGTTCATTGTCTCTAATGCCTCTCCACAAAGAAAACAACTAGAGCATAAAGTTATCCCTCTTTTCTTCAAGTTATCTTGAGTCAGAGCAGCTTCTTTGGCCAATAACCATATGAAGCATGAGATTTTATGAGGTATTCTGCTTCTCCATATTTGTTTCCATGGCCAACTGTATGTTTGTTGGTTTGTCTGATCCATCAACTTGTAGGCTGAGTTAACTTTGAATTCCCCTCTGCTATTTCCCTTCCACCACATAACATCTTCCCCTGTTTGTAGCCCATTAAAAGCTTCCACAGTGTTGAGAAATTCCGCCACTCTTGCTATTTCCCAGTCATTGAATTGTCTTCTGAAATTGAAGCTCCACCCCTGATTTGTCCATAACTCTGCTATAGTATTGTGTTGTCCCAGAACTATATTGTATACGTCAGGGAAAAGTACTTCCAGGTTTCCCTTTTCATCCCACTCATCTTTCCAGAAGATTGTCTTGCTTCCATCTACAACTTTGATCCTTGCATTACTCTTAATTTCATCCCACATGTCTTGGACTCCATATCTTCTGATGTGTTTATGAGCAAGCATTCCTTACTCTCCAACAGAATAGGGTCTTAGGCATTACCAGAACACCAAATGAATTTAGAAATCTATTCCACCATTCAATGGTATGGATACAAAAGAGACCATTAGGATATTCCAACTCTCTTTCACAATTGTGACACGTGTTACAATGACATGCCATTTTCCAGATTATTCTGAGGGATACAAGCTTGCAATCCATCCAAAACGAACAACTTTAAGGACTGCTATGATTTTCTAGGGCATTTTCCAAGACCACTGAGTTGAGCATTTTCCAATATTCAAGAATGTGTAATAGAAGGCCTCCGCTGTGAAGATTTCTCTTTTATCACATTTCATCAGAGAACCTTTTTTTTTTCTTTGAAACTGGTAACATGTATTCCCCATTAAGGGTATGTTGGCCACCTCCAAAAGTGTGATTACAAGAAGTTAATTACAAAACTCCTAAAAGTCCACTATATGTACTTCATCATCTATACATTGTTCTTTACACGAAAAACATAGCGAGGTAAAACAATTCCATTTGATCTGCCTTCAAAACTTCTTTCATTTCTCTCTTTCCATATATTCCACCATATGCATGCTAGTACAGTTTTCCACCACCTTTGTTGACTTATGCTCACTCCCCTTCTGATCCAGCGGCTCAGTAAGTTTGCAGTGTGTTCTGGTATTGTCCAATTCTCCCTAGTCATAGAAATGAAGATTGCCCAAATTTGGGATGTTACCTTTCAGTGAAGGAATATATGAGTGTTAGTTTCAGTAGCCTCCATGCATAAAGGCATCTAGATGCTATTTGGATTTTCCTCTTCTTAAGTGCTTCATGAGTTAGACATGCCTTTCTCACTACAAACCATGAAAAACATTTCACCTTTGTTGGTGCCATGCTTTTCCATGTAGCTTTCCAGGGGACTTTTTTTTTTTTTGAAACTGGTAGTTGTAGCTTTCCAGGGGCTTTTGTAACTTCTTTTTCACCATGTTCTATGATAATGGCCAGTTTTTCCCCAGTCCCTAACAATTCCTCATGAATCTAATATTCCAGCTATTTTTTTTTGAAACTGGTAACTTTAGTCTATATATCCACAGGTATACTACAACAAAAGTGTAGTTCCCCTTCAAAAGTGTTACAACTTACGGAATAAAATAGTCTTAGTCTAAACTGCTGCCTATAAACAATCTAGCACATCAAAGATGTCTTCTATCCTAGTTAATATATCTTGTTTACACCAAAAATAGAAAAGAGCTAAGCAGTCCATCTTGATCTTCTGTAAGCTATTCTGCCAATTTTCAAAACTCCTTTTGTTTCTCTCTTTCCAGATTGTCTACCAAATACATGCCGGGACAAGTTTCCGTCTCTTCTCCTTGTCAGAAGCATTGCCATCTCTATTCCAGCTGCTCAGGACTCCTTTAATGCTCCCTGGTTTCACCTATCTTATCCCCTTTAGACAGATGGACATTCTCCATAATTGTTCTGTCCATGTACAATGCAAAAAAAGATGGTTAATTGTCTCAGCATGTTCTCCACATAAAGTACATCTAGAAGCCTACTGATAGCCTCTTTTCTTTAGATTTTCACGAGTCAAAACTGCTTCTTTTGTCAATAACCACATGAAGCAGTTTACTTTGTAGGGTACTTTTGGTTTCCAGATGATCTTCCATGGCCATTCCGTCTCCTGTCCAGCATTCTTGTTGAGTTCCTTATAAACTGAATTTATTGAGAATTGACCTTTGGTATCATTCTGCCAAACTAATAAGTCCTTCTTTTCAGTGAGGTTGCTGAAAGAGCCTACTGAATCTTGAAATTCTGCCACTTTGTCTATCTCCCAATCCTGAAGGTTCCTCCTTAAGAACAAATTCCATCCTTGTCCAGTCCACATTGTAGCCACAGTGGCCTGTTGATGTTGGCATAAAGTGAACAATTCAGGATGCAACTATTTCACAGGGACAGACCCATTCCACTTATCCTCCCAAAAGGATGTCTTTGACCCATCTCCCACTTCTACCTTGGTTCTGTGATATAGCACTGGGCATAGATTTCTGATTGCCCTCCATACAGTGCATTTATATGGAGTGCTTATCATTTGTCATCCACTTATCTTCCATGCCATATTTTGCTGTGATGACCTCTTTCCAGAGCATGTTATCTTTATTTGCAAACTTCCACAACCACTTCATCATTAGACTCTGGTTTTGTTTCCTCAGATTTCTTATGCCTAGGCCTCCTGTATTTTTACTCACAATCAGTTCCTTCCATTTAACAAGATAAAACTTCTTCTTATCTTCACTGCCTTGCCATAAGAAATTTCTTTTAAGAGCATCAATGCTATTAGATACATTGGCAGGCATAGGAAAGACTGACATCATATAAGAAGGTAATGCATCCATCACACTGTTAATTAAAGTCAATCTTCCTCCCAAGGACAAGTACTGACTCTTCCACTTGGTGAGTCTCTTTTCACATTTCTCCAGGACCCCATTCCATATGCCTTTGGACTTGCTTTTATCTCCCAAAGGCATAACTAGGTAAGTAGTTGGAAGCTCCCAACCTTGCCTCCTAGTGTACTGGCCAAAACTTTTGTATTAAGCACACTATTGATAGGATAGATGAAGCTTTTCCCCCAGTTTATGTGGAGACCAGAGACAGCTTCAAAAATGACAAAAATAACCCTCAAAATCAGGATTTGTTTTGTCTCAGCTTCACAAAATACCAATGTGTCATCTGCATATTGTAGATGAGTTATCTCCAAACTAGAAAGTTCTCTTGCTTGAAACCCCTTGATCCACCCCTTTCCCTTTGCTGTATTAATAAGGTTACTCGTTCCTTCCATAGCTAAGATGAATAAAAATGGGGAAAGAGGATCCCCCTGTCTCAGGCCTCGCTTGGAAGAGAAAAAACCAGTGGGTACTCTATTCACAAGTATAGAGAACCTGACAGTGCCAATACAATGTTTTATCCATCTTATCCACCTGGCCCCAAAACCCATTCTTTCCAACATTTGTATAAGAAAGTCCCAGTTTAAGAAGTCATAAGCTTTTTGTATGTCCAGCTTGCATACAATTCCTGGCTTATTTCTCCTCTGTCTGGTCTCTATGCATTCATTAGCTATCAAAACGGCATCCATAATTTGCCTGCCCTTGATAAAAGTCATCTGATGTCTATCCACCAGGCTATGTATCACCCTCTTGAGTCTCTCTGCTAGAAGCTTTGCAATGATCTTGTATACCCCCCCAATAAGACTAATGGGCCTGAAGTCTTTCAGTTCCTCAGCATCTACCTTCTTTGGGATCAAGGCTACAAATGTTGCATTCAAGCTCTTTTCAAAGAAACATTTCTCATGAAAGTTTTGAATAGCTCCAACCAGATCTGAGTTGATGACATCCCAACATTGCTTGAAAAATTCCATTGAATAACCATCTGGGCCAGGAGCTTTATCCCCAGCACATGCCTTAATGCTTTCTAGGATCTCTTGTGGTTCAAAAGGAGCCTCTAGCATGGATCTGTTCTCTGCATTAATTTTGGGGCAGTTCACCATTTCTAATTGGGGTCTCCACCTCTCTGTTTCTGCGTACAAGTTGTCATAAAAGTCCACTATTTCCTTTTTGATCTCCTCTGGATCCTCCTTCATCACCTCCCCCACTTTTAACCTGTCTATTGTATTTGCCCTTCTGTGTGCATTTGCAGTTTTGTCAAAAAAATTGGTGTTTCTATCCCTCTCCTTAAGCCATGTTACCCTGGACCTTTGTCTCCAAGCTATCTCCTCTTTCTTTGCAATTTCTTCAAATTCATTTATGAGTGTCATTCTGGATACTACTTCTTCTTCTTGCAACATTCTATGCTCCTGAATTTCCTCCAGATCTGCCAACTGTGCCAGCACAAGCTGTTTCTGAATTCCCAGATTCCCTTGAGTCGATTTACTCCATTCCTTTAGTTTAGACTTCAATGCCCTCAATTTGGAGATCAGAACAAAGTCAGGGCTTCCAATGCTAGGAAAAGACTCCCACCATGTCTTGATCTTTTCCTTGAATCCTTCTGTTTGAAGCCACCAATTCTCAAATTTGAAGTAAGAATTGGAGGCCTTCCATTCACCACATTGTAACATGATAGATGTAACCCTCTGTAAGATTGTCTGTTTGACATTCTTGAAGCAGTTGTCCAGTTCTTCTGAGATTAGAAATCTATCTAATCTAGCTGCAATATCCTGTCTATCCCCTTTTCTCCATGTATATTTACCCCCTTTCAATTCCAAGTCTCTCAACTCTATATCCTCTATGAACTCAGAGAAGTCTGTCATTGCTTTATTGATTCTGAGGCATCTCTTCTTCTCTGATGGATATCTAGTGGTGTTGAAGTCCCCACATAGGACCCACGGCCCTGAGCATAGACCCCTGGCAGCACCTAGTTCACCCCAAGTGTCCTCCCTTTCCACTCGACCATTTGGTGCATAGACTCCTGTTAAGTGCCAATTTAGGTTTTGGCTCTTCCCAGTGAATCTACAAGTGACAGAATACATCCCCACACTGCTTTCTACACCCTCCCAGTTCCTTTTATCCCACATAATCACTACACCCCCTCTGGTTCCACTAGCCTCCAACTGCACAAAATCAACCCACCTACTACCCCATACTTCCTTTATTATGTTTGTGATATCCCCTCTCAATTTATTTCTTGGAGACAAACAATGTCTATTAGTAGATTTGCACTGAGCTATGGTTGCTTCAGGATATGAGACAAAGTTGTATAGACCTGGTAATTCCTCAAGGGTGTACGACTCTACGTCTCAGCCATGCATCCTACCAGAATCTTATCTACTATCACCCACCTTGAATTGTTTTCAGTATGGAACTCATCCCATCAATGACTTATCTACATTCATGATCTCGCTCCATGAGTTGTTGACACAGGTTTAGTGCACCGAAAATAACTATTATGGGTGTATTAAAGTAAATAAAACAGAACAGTGTGCCATACACAGAGCAATAGGCTTTTATAGAAGAGTACAAAGTTTCTAACAAAAGGCTCAAGTGTGAACTATAGTGATTTACAATACATCCACTTACTTGGGAACGGATAAGTTCTTTGTATGTAGCAAGCTCACCCAATGCAGAGATAAACTTCATTATGATTGGACCTGACATACGGATGCATTTAAGAGTGATATATAATCTTATTGTTTGATACAAGTAATTATAAGCTTCACAATGTAAGCATGGAGACAACATTAGCATATTACATTAGGCAACCATACTTTGGAAATATAAATGCAGTAAATAACAGACCAACTGCCCATATCAACTCCATCAAGTGACAACAGAACTACAGCTTGAAATTTCACATCAGCATGCATATTTTGCAAATAGAACTACAATTTCATCGATTTATGATATTTTTTAACCAAGGCTTCATGGAATTATTTTATTGATCAAGTTGAAGTTTTCATTGATAATAACAAGGTCAACATGGCCGTATACAAGAGGTATACCAAAAAAGGAGAAACCTACAAAATATGGTCCTCACCAAAAGCCACCCAATCCTCTATACAAACAGGAACGACATGGGTGCACCAAAGGAAAATAAGGGCTCGGAGTGTACTCCTCAATTAAGCAAAGTTCATCTCCACCCCTTCAAAAGATCTACTATTTTGCTCTTTCCAAATGACCCACATTAAAGCGAGAGGACAAAGCTTCATGGAATTATGATATACAAACAATTGAAGACAGAACTTAGTAAGACAAACAAGCAATGGGGGATTTATTAGAATGAACTATCACTGCATAGTGGGTTCGGGCTAGACCACATAATTTTTTTAGTTAACCCTTGATGTACTTTGATGTTATGTAGCCCCATGAATTAGCCCAAGAAGTTTAGAATTGGCTTACGAATTATTTCTTAAGCGTAGTCGCTCTTACTTTGACAAGTTATATGTATGTACATGTAACATGTGTATGGGATATACAAATTGAAGATTTGGAATTGTGATATATTAAGGAATTACTATAATGACGTGTCACAATGGTTAAGTTTGGACTTTAGGCAACAAACTATATGGACTTTGATGACGGATTGAGCAAATAAAAGAAGTTTAATGTGATGAATGACTGGCGTCTTGAATAGCCTATTAAGAAGACTTGGTTTGGTGTCTAGAATGCAGCATTGCTGCACCTCCCTGATGGCAATATGCATTTGGTGATATTTTATATGAAGTACATTTATGAATCCAAGCCTCGAAGTAGGTGGTATAGGCGACAGCTTATTGGGTCTTAAAAATGTGGTATATAGTGAATTTTAAGCAATAACCAAACTGATCCTATACTCTAAAGTGGGTTGCCAAATTTTGAGATTTGAAGTGATGAATGAGTATAATAAAGTGGAGCAAAATTCATGTAGTAATGTCAACGGATGATGAGAAAGGATTCCAGAAAAGCAATTGCTTGGGCTCTTTACACTATATGAAAGAAGAGGAACCTATGGGTCTGCTTTTGCTACAGCCACGTGAGATAAGGCTTGGGCTGGTGGAGAGATTTTCCTACTAGTTTAGAATCCTGAATCACCAACAGTTCACTATTAGGTCTTGTTTAAGGTACCTATGTGTTCTCTTTGACTACTATTTTAGATATGGACATCAATATTTAAGATTTTAAATGAAGTATTTTTGTTTAGATCATGATATTACAACACGAGTTGGATTTATTCGAAGGATTTGAACTCAGAAATACATGGATTGAGCCCTAAAACCTCAAATTAGTAACTTGAGCATTTGATCCACTTTAAGGACTTCGATTAGAGAACTAATTATATATTTGGATTTAGAAAGTTATGGGTAATCTGAAAACATATTTGGTCCATCAATTTGACCGCACAATGGATGACTTTGACTTTGTCCAAGACTCAATTTGGAGAGATGAATCAAACGGATATGTTTTATATTGATAGGAGGCATTTAACGGAGTTCAGCACGATAATGAGTTGAGAAGCTGTGTGGTTAGCTTGTTAATTAAGGTAAGAGAAGACCTTAACCCCCGATTTCTCATTTCCCCTAACTAACATGTCAAATAGTTTGACCTTGCTTAATATGATTTGAAAATATGTTTAACTACCATTCCATGACATACCAACAAGCAGTCTACAGAAATACAAGTCATGTAAACCTCATCCAATCATCTATATAACTTGGCACGTCTTGAACACTTCCATCCCATACACCCATAAAGAGGGAAAACAAAAAATAAACCAGTGAGAGGGACAAAGAGAAACAAATATGTGCTTCTCAGAGACATATTATGGAGATTTTCAACAACATGAAAGGCTTTACAATGTCGCCTTCTCAAGAACATCCATATAAGAGCACTAGCTGACAACTATCAGGCTGCCTTTCAACGTTACCTTCTCAACAACATCCATATAAGAGCACTAGCTGACAACTTTCAGGCTTTAAGAATCTAGCCTGACCTCAATATTGACTCAGCAGCTCCCTAGAAGACCAAGAGATTATCCATTAAGCAATTAAGAAAGCTGTGAATTCCTTTAGGGAACATGCCACCTTAGAGAAGAAGAACATTTTTATGAGAATTCCAAACTTAATGCCACCTTTGGGGTGTCTAAGTTTTGTTTGATAGAAATACAATTGTTACCTTCCTAAAAAAAAAAAAAAAAAAAAAATCCAAACTTAGTGTGATCTTCGAGGTGATCATTTATATGAGAATTACAAAATCCAGCATTAACATTGAAGAGATAAAAAAAAAAAAACACCTTCTTCAAGAAAACAAACAGCAGGCATGATGCACTTATTGGCAATTGCAAAGAAAATTAGCAAAAATAAGAACTTTGTAATAGTTTGAATGAGTAAAACCAACTAACCTCCTAGGGACACACTGAGAGGGTCGTCTAGACCACCACCAAATGCCTCTAATGATTCGGCAAACATGATGTCTCCATTCTGTGTTTCTCCAAGAACTTCCCTGAAATAACTAAGTATCAAGAATAGCATCTACCTAAACCAATAAATGCAGATGAAGAAACCAGAACTTCCAAACAGAACAAGAAAATGAGCAAAAGCTCCTGTCATGATGAATCCTGCGATATATTGGTGGTGGGTATATATTGCAGCTTATGGATACAAGCTATTTAACGCCCCGAAGGATTCTATTTTTGATTCTGGACCGCGAGAGTTATTTCTTTATATCTCCATCTTTTTACCCGCAATAGGTATTGGTATATACCCCGAGAGAGATGAATGATCATTGACTACAAAAAGGAGCAGAATTCATATAGCCAACTACATTAATTTGGATTGAAATGTAGTTAAATGCACTAAAGATTCCACCTTTTTAAGTCATTAGAGGTAATTACAGTAAAGAGAAGCTATTGCACCAAATAAAATGATAAAATTGAGTACTCACATATACTTCTTACATCCTTTATATAGCTTTTGACATCGATCTCTAAGGTCATCTGTAGTCTGTTCAAGACCCCTCACCTACAAAGCAACAAATTTTAATTTCAAAAACAAAAATTGATGCAAAATTCCTCAAACACCAAAACCCAGAAATCAATTTTTCAAAAAGATTCAAAAAAACATAAAAATGAAAAGGGGATCAGAAGAAAAGTTACTTGTTTCTGGAACATAGGAGAATCCTCCAGCTTAATAAACGCAGCCATTGACATGTTTCTCTTTCGTTTTTTTTCTCAATTTTTTTGTATAGAATCAGAATGAATATCTCTCTGATTCTTACTATACTTTCCCAAATGAAGAAGAAAGAGAAGTTTTGAATCAGATCTTCATAGTGGCAAATAGGTAGAGCCACTCTGTATATTATTCATTCTTGAGGGTAAAATGTGTATATGTGAGCTGTTGGAGGACCATATTTTATTTCACAATTGTGACTCGTAACTATTTTATTTGGTTCGAAACTCATCCCCTATGGCAGGTGACTATAATATTTTGTTATAATCTATCCTTGTTATGTTAGAATAAAAAGTTTTAGACGAGTTCTTGTTACGCCACATGATGGTAGGATAGCTTGGGGAGTGATTTCAGATTTAGAGAGGACTAAATTTGAACGGGTCATATAAGTATTTATGTGTCTTCCATAGGAGAATAGGTTATTTTTTGAATTTCTTTTCGAATATTTAGTAATTAAATAAAAATATTATTCTAAAAGTGTTTATGTATTATAATTTAATAAAGGAGTAGGGTTATGGGATGGCCGGATGGGTGTGTTGAAGGGTTAAGATGAGACAATCAGTGTGAAATATTAATTGTGACTAAAGGATTTGGGATGGTTATTGGTCAATTTGGTCCGATTTTTTGTATTATCAATTCAATTTATTGATTTGATTTGTAAACACGTTAAATTGATAGTCAAACAAGGAGGAAATTGAAAAACGTATGACATTTGTTTCCCCTACTTTCAATAGAGGAATCAGTTTTAAGAAACTTTTTTTTTTTAGAGAAATGTTTTCTAGAATATTTGATCAACCAAATATGTGGAAATTGAAAAACTTTCATTCACATCAAATACACCATCCCTTTTTCCATTACGATTTGCATGTGTTATTAAAAAATCATGTTTAGAACAAGTTTTACAAATTCAATTGAACCAGTTATTTCTAGCTTAAGTTACTCATAATACAATAACTATATCACCTTAATTCCAAGAGAATTGGAATCAACTATATAAATTATCACCGAATTTAAATTACTCACAAACATTAAAAACGACATATAATAAGTTAGATTTATTTTGAATTACACGGACTTTAAAAATTTTAATTTGCCCAAAACCTAATTAAGTCATTTAAACTACATTAGACAAGATTTATATAATGTTAGATTTAACAGAAAGGGTCAAATATATATTTAAACTATTCAAAGTAGGTCGATTTTACTCTCAATTATGTTTTTTATTCAAAAGTACTCTCATCGTTATGTTTTTTAGCTAAAAAATATCCTTCATCCATCAAAACAACTTAATAATATCCTTCTTATTAGCGGTTGCTCTAAAACAAAGAAAAATAGTCCAATTTTGTATTGAAGTATTGGAATAGAGCAATTCTGCTCTCAATTTAAAGTTCGAGACAAGTGCTCTTAGTTATAAAGAGTTGAGATTAATTTGACTATTTCAAATGACAATTTTTTTGTAATGTCAATTTCATGTTTTACATGAAGATTGATTATTTGCATTAATTTTTCAACTAAATATTTATTGTTTCCGTTCAGAAATATTATGCTGACCTCATTTTCTCTGCTCTGGTACTCTTTCGGTGATTCCAATTTCCCTAATTACTTGTCTAATTTTATTTTTTTACTTTTCCCTTTTTACTTGTCCATTTTGACAAAGCAAGAAAGGACGATTTTTTTTTACCTATTTTACTCTCAATTAATTACTTTGAAAAAGGTAGAAATTCTTGAAAATCTTAAAATTTTAAGTCATCCACTTCATAATTAATAAGAGTAAAATGGTAAACTCACTATGTTAATCATTATTTTCTTAATAGGAGTGTCAATTCAAAAGCGAACAAGTAATCAGGGACAGAAGGAGTATAAAGTATTCAGGTAACTTAATTTGATTTCTTTTATCATATCACTCTTAGGTTAGTAAAACAATTTCATTATTATTAATATAAAAAATAAATTTTAGATAATTATGTAAGAAAAAGTACATAAAATCATGTTTAGGAATAAAAACTCACTCCCAAGGAACCGAAAATAAAAAATATTTATACTACTTATTTTCTTATTTGTTATTTTATGTCTCACATATTCACCCATCACCACCACCATCCCCGGCCAAAGAACTTTTTCCAAAAAAAGACTGAATCATTTCAAATAATTTAAAGATATATTTAGGCTTTTCTCCTAGATTTAAATTAAATTAAAATCTCTATAACATGTTCTCTTGCTCAATTTTTTCCACACATTGTAGTGTCCTTGACTACAAATAATAACTACCACCAAACTTAAAAGCAACAAAAATAATTAGTATGGTATCGTTTGGTGGTCAATAGAGTGGTTGAGAATTACGTCTTAGATTTCAATAGAGACAAAAATAATAATTATTTCTTCCGTTTTATTTTATATGAGTTACTTTGATTCGACATAGAGTTTAAGAAAGAAACAATTTTTTTTGAAAGTTATGGTCTAAAATAAGTGATAGGTATTTGTGTGACTGTAGCCGGTAAATAACTTCATCAAGGTAAAATGGTCATTTTAAAATTAAATTGTTACTTAATATAGAAATAATATGTCGTACTTTTTTGGACTGATTGAAAAGGAAAGTAAGTCATATAAACTGGAACAGGATGATTAACTATTTCTTCCGATTTAGCCAAGTCATGGTGGACATAGATGTTTATTTCTCATAAATATTGTCACTCAACTAATAATTATTTATCTAAAAAAAGTTACATTTCTCCTTAATTCAAATATTCTTCAATAATGAAAGTGATTTCATGAGATAATAACTATTAATTAAGTGGTCATCTGATAAATCAACATGTGGACATAGTTATTTGGTACCAAGAGATAACATGTATCTCGTAGAACTAGTTGAAGTCTTAATAGATAGAATTAACTATATGTATGTTAGTGAAGATAGTAAATACCTCTGAAATTAAGTGCAAAATCGACAGATAATAAATACCCCATAAAATTAATGGAAGATTTGGCGAATAAACGATATCTACACTGATAGGAAATAATGTATTTCACGTGAAATTAATTGAGATACGCGCGAGAATGAGTTTGGGAATTTTCAATTATAAAATAGAGAAATAGAAAACTACTCATACTATGAAACACGTGGCATATTATAATATTGGATTATTTGTTGTCTTATTTCCACGTGTTACTCGTTCACTGGAGCTATAGTTATATGAACACAAATAGGTATATATTTTATTTAATTACTAATCTAATCTCAGTGATTAAAGAACTACATAAGACAGCACACCAGGCATGACTTAGCATTAATGTGAATGTAGTATATAAGCAAAGTCAACTTTCAAACCCTTGTTTGTCCATACTATAAGTTGAATAAATTTGGAAAGTTGGTCGGTTAAGAACTTACTGTTCAAAAGATGACGGTGCAAAAGTAAAGATGTTGAGGTGGATGTGTGGACATACGAGGAGTGATTAGATTAGGAATGAAGACATACGAGACAAGGGTAAGAGTGACTTAAGTGGTCACCAAGACGAGGAAGCGAGTTGAGATGATTGGAGAATGTGAAGAGGTCCTAGTGAGTAGGTGTGAGAGGTTGGTGATGATAGGTTCGAGGAGGGGTAGAGGTAGGTTGAAGAAGAATTGGGGAGAAGTGATTAGACAGGATATGATGCATCTTCAACTCAACGGGGACATGACCCTAAATAAGAGAATTTAGAGATCGTGAATTAGGGTAGAAGGGTAATAGTTAATCGAGCATGTCTCGATGTTCTGCGGGGTGGGCTTAGGGTAGTTTTACGCCTCACATATACTTGTTTCTCCCTTAGTACCAGCAGTATTAGCAATATGAATAAAATTTGCATACACTTTATTCTCTATAGATCTCACCTTGTTGGACTACACTGAATATGTTATTGTTGTTAGACTCAATTAGATGGTAGTAATCATAGATGCATGGAATTTGAAGCTCTTGACACTCCAATTGAGAAATTTGCGACGACTAGTGTTTTGAAACTCGACGGATAATTAGTTCGTCTCTTTATTCTTTTCCACTTAAATATCATACTGCTTGCTTAATTCTAAAGCAAATCACACTAACGACTGTAGAAAAAGGCTTTTTATTACGTTATCCAAAATGTGATGCCCTAAGTCAAGAAAGTAGCAATCATATTTTTGTCTAGGGCAATATTTGAACAATTGGCGTACTCCTAATCCACACATCACGTGATACACTCTTACCACTAGAACAAGAAACTATATGTTAAAGAAGTGTTGGAACCTCAATTACAATTACATCCCTCACAAAACATAATGACAACTTTTGAATCAGGAATGTATCATAAACTAGTGAATGTCGATCCAAGTGGTATAAAAGCAAATCTCCTACATACAAACAGCTAAACCTAGAAAAACAAGAAAAGTAGAAAGCCCTTAAGACTTTACAAGAACTGAATCAACAAATCCCTGAGAACTCAGATACATCGATGATGCTTAACTTACGAAGTAACTTCTGCCTTCCAAAAGAATCAAGACACGTTATTCGGGGCCTCCATAAGTATAGTACAAACTCATATGCTCAAATGTTCATCTCTTGGCAAGCTTTGGACAGTATCTGACCATCTTCCTGGTGAATGGTCACTGCTATTAGAGGACCCTTGAGCTTCTGCTCTAGCATCCCGGATCATCCTCAAAACATCCTTCATTGTGGGTCGATTCTCGGGTACAAGTGAAACACAAGCCATAGCTACGTTTAAGAGAGCACTGAGTTTCTCTTCCGAGGCTTCATTACTAGAAGCAGGTTCATCACCTGATTCAGTTTCTTCTTCTCGAACAGATCTCACCCACCTCGGTATGTCTGATCCGTGTTCTTGAACAAGATCTTGAAATGGAGTCTTTCCCGTGAGGAGCTCCAATAGGAGGACACCAAAGCTATAGACATCGGCCTGATGGGTAAGTGGCCTTCGAATGTCACGACACTCAGGAGCTCTATAGAAGAGGGAAGAAGCACCTGATTCCTCAGGAGAATCTAGATTCCTAAATGGCATGAGGCCATAATCTGTAAGACACGACTCAAAGTCGCCCCCCAAGAGTACATTTGAAGATTTCAAGTTTCCATGAGTCAGACCAGGGTTCTGATGGATATGAAGCAATCCAGTAGCCACATCCTCTGCAATTTTGAGACAGGAAGTCCAGTGAAGAGGCTTTGAACCACTATTAGCCCTTGTCCCTGAAAAAGTTAGCAAATCGTAAAAATATAACTTAGTTATCATCTGGAATATTTTTAGAATAACAAAACATATTGGTTGTCCAGATACATGAAAAGAAGAGAGTCCCGGCTAACTTTGAATATGGTCTCTTCAAATATTCGATTGGCACCCCCATGTATTAAACAGCAGATGTGGTCTTACAATGGCTAGTAACAAGATAAAACCGCATGAAAGGTAACACACTATTTGAGGTGGTACTTGCATACGGAGTATACATGCATAAAGCACCTTCCATCCGAACTGCTTTGAATTTTTTTCCTCGAACCGAGGGTCTATCGAAACTACCTCTTTACCTTCAAGGTAGAGGTAACGTCTGCGTATACTCTACCCTAGCCCAAACCCCACTTTGTGTGATTACACTGGGTATATTGTTGTTGCATAGCACCTTCCACGTTGTCTTTATTTCAAAAAAAAAACTTAGGTGTGCCTTTAGCTCTGTGATTCTGCCATAGGTGATTTAGTGCCTGAAATGGTCTAATGGCCTCACAAAGCAACTCACTTTCAATGCCTTCCACTGCATCACCACAACTTTACTTGGAAGAAAAGACTAGCATCTAGACTACCTTATTCTTGATTATTACCCAACTTGCTATACTACATGTAGGGATCTCGGTGTTCAACATGTCGATTGACAATAGTTTATATGATATTTAACTTTTTTGTTCTTTTCACTGGTGTATTGCATTCTAGTTTTCCTAAATAGAAGAAAAGTAAATATCATATTGAACACACTCTGGAATACAAAGTAGGTGCAACTTCAGTTTACTAGGAACAAATCAACTTTAGAACATCTCAAACTATATCACAAGATATAATGTGGAGAGAACAAGAGATGTTGAGCAGATGTTAAAAGCTAAATAGTGCAGACAATTATGAAACTTTATAAATAGCGATGGAACTTCTAATTGCTAGTATCTAGTGTCGGAAAAATTCTGTTTTTCTGCGTACACACCACCCTTCCCAGACCCTAGTTGTGGGACTACACTGGGTACGTTGTTGTTGTTCTTTTTGAATCAGAAGGAAAATGTTGATTTTTCCAGGTATCTTTGGAAGCTCACTGGTCAATTTAACAATTGACACCTTACCATAAAAGTCCTGAAATCAGCAGAAGGCAAAGAAGCTCTTACGTAAGCAAATTTGAGCAATATGCAGGGTCATTTTATTTGTATTGTTCAGAACTGATCCACCTTATAGTAAAGTTATCACTGAAAACTATAGTTGTCTTTCTAATTTCAAAGTATCATGCCTTATCTCCATATATAATGGACAACTGTTTTGGCTCTATGCAATAAATGACAAGGCCAAAATATGCGAGTGTAGCGGTGACATCATTGCTTTGATTCCTAATTTGAGTTTCCTCCTACCAGAGGGCCATCTTTTTCACAATCCAACAACAACAAAGTGAAATCCCACAAGTGGGATCTAGAGAGGGTAGAGTATACGCGACCTTACCTCGTTGAGATAGAAAGGTTGTTTCCGACGGACCCTAGGCTCATGTGCAGCTAAACAAAGTAGTTATGAAAGGGAAAATGGCATTGAAGAAACTATGGCAAATAATAAGGAAAGCACAAAGCATTCATAAAAGGAACTGTAACAACAACAAAATAGTGCAATAACCGAAACACAATAGACATCTTTTTTCAGAATCCATTTGAATGAAATATCATCCTTTGTAAGATTCCAAAAGGCCAATAAATAACTATACTCCCCTTTTGTTATTTATCCTCTTTTCGTATAACATCCGTAGTCGTAGAGAACAAGCTGAGAAGATTTTACTTATTTGATTATTGATTTTTTTCAACTTAATTATTTAAACAAAAAAATATTTTTCTATAATCTTCACATCAGTATACCAAAGCAAGTTTGGAACTTCCTTTACAAATTTACATATTTGTCCTACTTGGCCAGCTAACTCAATTCTTTGTTGGCTCCTACAAGCTTCCTTTGTTGGCCCTCTCTTCCCCACCATCACCAAACAGAACCCACAGGAGAGACCAGAAAGTGATACATTACCAAACCAATTATATGGAAATTATTCAAAAATAACAAAAAAAAAAGGGGGACAGAATACTGAAGAAGATAAAGAAACATATTAAAAAGCATAAACAATTCAAGGAAAATGTGCAAAGTACACAAATATAAACACAAAAAAATAGGAAAATAAAGTGACACTAAAGTCCTCCAATGCTCCCCCACAAAACAGCCAAGCATAAAGAGGTAACAAATTTGAATTCAAAATAAGAAAATGACTCATTAAAGGAGCCGAATCTTCGAGAGATTGAGTTATAAACTAGTGATCTCATGAAAAAGAATTTGTCCCCACTTGGTATTTGCACAAAACTAAACTAGTTTAACCTCAAGAGAGGAGAAACTATTCGATAACTAATTTAGTAAAAAAAACACATGTAATGCATCCATTGAATCGATGCATTTACTAGAGGTAAATAAGTTACCTTCCCTTATCTTATTCCACCTTATACCACTCAAGTGCAAGTTCATCCCGACAAATCCCTTTTTAACTTCCTTTCACTATTCATGAGCTCAACTATACCTGTTTTTTCCTCCTTTCACTACTCACGAGAGCTCAGTACACAAAAATGGATAAAAGCAAAATGTACTATAAATAAATAAATGAACGACGGAATACGTACCATGAACGAGGGAGAAGAGGCTGCCATTAGGGAAATAATCATAAACAAGCAAACGTTCTTCCTTAGCTTGAAAATATGCTCGGAGTGGGACCAAGTTAGGATGTCTTAGCCTACCAATAATCTCCACATGTCTCCGGAATTCCTCTAACCTCGGGAACCTCGAATCCCTCAACCGCTTCACCGTCACAATGTAGCCGGATTCCATCACGGCTTTGTATGTACTTCCTATTATACCCCTCCCTAATGTCTCAGCTGATGCTTTCAACAAATCCTCTAAGGTGTAATTCATTTGTTGATCACCTGGTCCACAAAACACCAATGTCCCTAGTCCTCCACTTCCTTGATCCCATGAAAATGCCCCTTCTTTTCCACCATTATTACCATCCCCGCCACCACCACCACCGCCATTGCCACCGCGACTAGTCCCCTCTTCTTCCCCTCCTCCTCCCCCACCTCCACCGGCTTCAACTCCTTTACTCTTTCCATCTTGAGTTTTTCTTCTTCGTTTTCGAACACATGCTATAAAAATTGCCATCAAAACGCAGAGGATCAAGATTCCGGCGACCACCGGGACAATGATGATGATAAGCTTTTTGTTTTTTTTATGATGAGATACATTTTCTGGAATGATGGGATACGATGGACTAGTTGAAGGACAGTTATTATGCATTTGTACTCCGCACAAATTGACATTTCCGGCGAAAGATGATTCATTGAACTGAGATAACGCCGGAGTATTCGGGATTTCACCGGAAAGTTGATTGTTTGAGACATTAAAGAACCTTAAACTGAGCTGATTCAACGGTGGGATTTCTCCAGTGAAATGATTGTCTTCTAGATAAAGAACATACAACCGGGATAAATTTGTTAACGCCGGAGGAATGTCACCGGAGAGTTTGTTGCCGGCGAGAACCACAACTTTGATACGGTGGAGGAGGGTAATGGTAGCCGGAAACTCACCAGAAAAGTTGTTGTTGTTGAGGAAAAGGGATTTCAGATTGGAAAGTCCAGCAAGGTTTGGGATTTGGCCGGAAATGGAGTTTTCTTTGAAGCTTAAAACTCGTAATTGATCTAGTTGATTGAGAGCATTTTGGTCCAATAAACCACTCAAATTGAGATTTTCAACAACAAGCTTAGTAACTCTACCTTTCATGCATTCTTTAACACCTTGCCATTGGCAAAAATCAGTTCCTTTTTTCCAATCAAGAAAATTTGAGGGGTCTATTGTGGATTTCAATGCTAAAAGTGCTTCAGCATCATCTGATTTTACAAGTGGGAAAACTATGGAAAATATTGAGAAAATGAAAAACAAGAATTTGTGACTAGAACAGTACCTTAAGAACAAAAATGGGTTCTTGATTTCCATTGAAATTGACATTTCCATTGTTGAATGATTGAGCATTTAAGTTGTTCAACTCTAGAGGAAAAATGGGTTCTTGATTTTCATTGGACTTGACATTTTGAGCACTGAAATGCTCAATACAGAGCTAAAAATGGAGTCTTGACACTAAAATACTCAACTTACAGAGATAAAAATGGAGTCTTGACTCTAAAGGGATCTACTGCAGAGCTAGAAATGGAGTCTTGACACTAAAGGGATCTAATGCAGAGCTAAAAATGGAGTCTTGAGACTAAAGGGGTCTCTGCAAAAATGGATTCTTGATTTGGTTGGGTGTCACCATGGATGAATGGGAAACAAGAAAGTCCAAAGTGCAGAGCGAAAAATGGAGTTTTGAGACTAAAGGGATCAGCAAAAATGGATTCTTGATTTGGTTGGGTGTCACCATTGATGAATGTAGAAAGTTCAAAATGCAAAGCTAAAAATGGAGTCTTGACACAAAAGGGATCTACTAGAGAGCAAAAAATGGATTCTAGATTTGGTTGGGTGTCACCAAACTACAAAGTTCAAAATGCAGAATTAAAAATGGAGTCTTGACACTAAAGGGATCTACTGGAAACCTAGAAAAATGGATTCTTGATTTGGTTGGGATGTCACCATTGATGAATGGAAACAAGAAAGTTCCTTAAAAATGGAGTTTTTTTTATTATTTGGATTTTCATAGGACAAAAGTAAAGTTTTTACTTATTTGATGATTAAATCTTGAAATGTAAAAGATCCAAAACACATTTTCCTTTCTGTCTATAAAAGTTTTAACAAGATCACTTTCAACACCAGAATCTTCAGATCTACCAATTAGTGTCATTATCATCAATTGACAAACAAAAACTTTGACCACAAAACTATAAAATCAACAACAACTCCAAAACAAACTCAATTTATTGAACTTCCTCATCACCATCATTACCCTTTTTTCACTCTTCACTGCTACTTTCACTTTTCATAAAACCCCAAAACCCAAAAATAAAAATAAAAAATTACAAAAAAAATACCATATAATAAAATAAAGAATTTCAAAACTTGGGGTTTTGGTTTCTTGAAAAAAAAAATTTCTCTAAACTTCACATGACAGACCTCAGAGATAGCAGAGACACCCAAAAATGCTTCTAAAAACAATGATTTGTGTGTCTAATAAAATACACATTTTTTTTGCTGAATTTTAAAAAGAAAAACACATTGGATAACTAAAAACATTTACTTGGTGACATTGGATCCAATACCCACCACCAACCAAATAATTCTAAAAACAAAAACAATTTTTTTTATTTTTTTCTTGAAATTTGGTCTGCAAAACCATGTTATGTTAACATTGTCATCAGTCTTTTATAAGATGGACAAAGAGGGGAAAAAGTGTTTTTTTTTTGTTTTTTTGGTGAGATAAAAATGGGGTCTCTCTCAAGAAATAGGTGAAAAAATTGAAGGCTATGGTAGATTGTAATTAATGCATTCATGTTTGTGATAGATACATGGACAGTTTATTTGTTCACAAAAAAGTTTCTCTTTTTTTATTTTTTGACATTGACTAGTAACGTTTATTAGGATAGTGATGATGTCAAAATACTCGTTTTCAGCTTATCGAGGATATAATTTTAAGAATACTAAAGTTGTGAACTATATAGAAGAATATTAATGAATAATTGAGTGTGGTGTAGTTTTCTTTACTATTACACATTGTTTTCTTTATTGTGATTATCGTATTATTTGTTGTTGTTATTGTTACTTCATTTATGTATTTTTTGATATGGTTTATTTAAGTTGAGGGTTTATTGAAAACATTCATTTTGTTTTTACGAGGTAGACTTCATTTGTGGGATTATAATAGATATGTTGTTGTTGTTGTTGATATAAATAACTTATAACTAACAAATATAAATATTTTTAATCGAGCGGTCAAATGTGTATTTTTTCTTAAAGTTTTAGTCATGTTTATAAGAGGCGGATATAAGATTTTAAGTTTACGAGTTTTGAATTATAATAATTTTATTTACAAAATTATTGATAAATTATTATATTATTAACTACTCTGATGGTGTTACTCGAGGATCTTTTAGAAATAACATCTTTATTTCATGAGGTAAGAACAAGATCGCATATAGTTTATCTTTCCTAGATTTTGCTTATGAGGTCACACAAAAAATATGTTATATAAGTAATTTTTTAATTATTATATTATAAATATAAGGTATGAGACAAACTAACTGATTTTTACCAATTTTGAATTTTCTATTATGACATCTCTTACTAAACTGGATTGTTACTAAATATTTAGTATTTATGCACCATAACCTCACATTAATTAGAAGAATAAAGTTGAAAAAATATTGAAGACCATAATTACTATTAGACTTATATGGCAAGTATTTTTAAGATAGAAATGGTACATAAATACTTAAAACATAAAAGTAAATAAGATTTGGATCAAGAGATCTCATTAGAAAATAAATAATGTAACAAAAACATTAATGTGATAAGAAGATACTAATTATAGTAACTATTTGCAGTATAATTCATTTTTTCACTAATTTATATTCACATTGGATAGGTTAGTTAAGAAAAATGTACTAGTTATATCAAATATATATATATTATGAAATTAGTTCACTAATTCATATTTGCATTGGATAGGTTTGTTAACGAAAACGCACTAGTTATATCAAATATGAATTATGAAATTAGTTGACTTAAAAAAATAAAATGAAAAAACATTTTAATATGACCTAACAATTTCATTTAATGCATGGTAATAATAATTCAACCCCTTTTTTTTAAGAGACAAAGCAAATGCTCCAAACACTATGACCATGCAAAACAATTAACCAGCTGTCATTTAATAAATCAATACACTTTTAATATACAGTTAGTTATTATTTTAATTTTAATTTTATATTTATAAGTTATAATAAAAATAAGTTACACATGTTTATACATTGAGAAAAATAAACAATTTTAATTTCCAGTCTTTTAAATTTAGAGATAATATTTTAATAATCAAACACATAATAAGTTCATATATCTCGGATTGGAGTCGTTCTGAATACGTCATCGTTTTTGTCAGGGAGCGCTTTATCTTAAATATGAAATATCTGGAAGTGAATTTGTATTTAATTAAACTCTAATATGGATATCGGACGACGAATATAAAAGCGAAGAAGTAGTGACTGACATAGCATTAATGAAATGTGTTTGTTTGGTGTGAAAAAAAATAAAATGAACAAATTAGAAAAGTCATAGTAACAATTTTCATTAAATGTAAAAATGTCAAGGAGCATGGTATATAAACATTATAATAATTCAATTCCATAAATATACTTTATATGACAAACAAATGCTCCAACATTATGACCATGCAAAACCAGCTATGTCATTTAATAAATTATTAATACATACTCTATTAATAACTTTCTTATTATGATGGATGTTAAGAAAATAAATCGTCTTAATTACCGACAAGGGTGATAGTGGATTTTTCATCCTTAATCAGAGATTTTGGGTTCGAGTTCTCCTGGGTATGGAATGACCTTTGTTAGGGAGCACTTTACCTCTCGACGTGGAACTTTCCGATGCAAATTTAAATTAATCAGACTCCAATATAGATATCGGACAACGAATGAGAAATAATAAAAAAAATTGTCTTAATTATTTGATATTCATATTTAGGAACAATATCTTAGTATTAATAGTGACCTTAGTATTAAAAAAACATTGAAATCTGCACTAAATAAAAGTTATAGTAGTATTTGCATAGAGAATTAGTTTTTTTTTTTTAAATAAAAAAACTAACTACGCAATATTCAGAATATATTAACTCCATTAATTTATATTCACGCTGGCTAGATTATCCGTTAAGTAAAAAAGTACTCTTTATAGCTTTTTTTGTTTTGTTTCCATACTTATGTGAGGGCCTAGCTAATTTTTAACACACACTAGGTAAAAGTCTCATTTAAAATAAACTATTTCCTATCAAAAAAAAATTTATATTCAAAATTCGAATAAAAATCCTGATTTAATTAAAACGGAAGGTTTTTTTATTTACTCCGCCGCAACTCTTATCGATTGTATGAAATTAATTGACTTAACACTTAAAAAATGCCTCTCTCTTTTCATTGAAAAATAAAATGACCTAACAATTTTCATTTAATGTATACTAACGTAAAAAAGCATGGTATAATAATTCAATAACATTTACTTTGTATGACAAACAAATGCTCCAAACATTTTACAATTTATGACCATACAAAACCAGCTATGTCATTTAATAAATTAATACATACTCTTTTTATTCAACTTTTATAACAAGGTAGAGTGAATGATAAATTTATGTGGTCCAATATTTTTGCAGTATTTTTTCGTTCATTAATTCATTCTAGTTATATGTATGATGCAAAAATAAAATAATATAGTAATTTAAAGCTGTAAAAGGCATCAATTGTGAAACTGTCTTGAAATTAATTGAATTGAATTGGAAACTTTTCTTCAAAATTACTAATTTGGAGATTTGAGTCGGTTTGGCCGCTAAAAACTACTTAGAAATATTTTTTTAAAAAGTACTTTTGAAAAAAAGTAACTGTGTTTGGCAAATTCATTTCAAAAGTGCTTTTGATAAGCAAATTGTGTTGGACTAATTTTTAAAAAAATATATTTTTAAGAGTCAAATTACGAAAAAAGGGTAAGTATGAATGTACTTTTAATATTCAGAATATTTTATAGAGAGAAACTATTTTAAATCTCTATTAGAAATTTTTTAATTAAAATTTTATTTTAATTAAATTAAAATATATATATTCAAAATTTCAATAAATATTATACATAAATAAATAAATAAATAAAATATTAATATAATATTAACATGATGGCTTAAATATAATTCAAAATATCAAGAAAAATAAATTTAAAAATAATTCCACAAATTAAACCACTATATACGAAAAATTCACCACAGAAATAAATAAAGTCCTTCATATTTTTAATCCTACAAAAATGTTGTTGTTACATTTATTTTCTGATTCGGTAAAATAAAACTTAAAATAATATATAAATATAAAATAATAATAATATATAAACATAAAATTTAAAATAAAAATTATTATATAAAAATAAAAAATAAATTTTTTGAATGAAACTTAACCAAACTTATGAGATATGCTAATTAATTAATAAGGGATATATTGATAAATATGTATATATGAGAGGGATATTTTAATCTTCAAGAAAATAATTTCATGCTTCTGCTTTTTTTAAGAAGCAGAAATTTTTAGTTTTTCTTAACAGTAGAAAAACTACTCCTGCTTCCATTTAAAAGCAGTTTTAAGAATTTTCCAAGCACTATTTTATTTTATTTTAAAAATGTTTTTTTCATAAAAAAACACTTTTGGCCTCCCAACAACAATGTCAAATAGACTCTTAATTGATTAGTAGTTATGACTTACGACTAATAGAGTACTTAAAGAGTATACGATTAACATGACGTGTGATGGAATAGTTTTGGATATTTTTGCGCTTAATGAGAGATCGGTCTCGGATTTGAGTTTCTAAGAATGAAAAAATCTCGTTGAAAGCACATTCAAAGAAATGGACCCTGCAATACACGATTTCAGATTTAGTTTAACTCCAATATAAATATCGGACATCAGATAATAAATAACTTTTTTTAAAAAAAAGTAGTAAGGATATGTACTACTACTAACTACTAAGTAATAATTTGTAAATTTAGGTTTTATTAGAAGACACGGAAAGGAAAAGTAAGAAAATGAAGTTAATTGATAGGGATAATTTAACAAACTTTACCTAAGATTTTGTTGGCACCTAAATATAGTTTCATGTTTTTTTTTTTTCACTAGATTATAAGAGGTGTGTTATTTAGTAGGAACTATCACCAAATGTTTAACGAAATACACTTTAACTATCAGTTGTTCACTCTTTCTATTTCAGATAGAAAAAGTGAACAATTGATAGTTGAAGTGTGGTTCGATAAACATTTGGTGATAGTTCAGGTATGAAACTCAAAAAACCGACATACTTTACCCTAACCCAGACTCCCACTTTGTGGAATTACACCGGATATGTTGCACCTTCCACGTTCTCTTATTCCAAAAAAAGAACTTAATGTTTATAAAATCTTAAAGGGTGTGAAACAAGTCTCGAAATTAATAAATAGCTAAGATAAGCATATACAAAATTCTGGATTTATAAAATCAAGAACCGAATTATACAAATTCTAGATTTATACAAATCATATGAATTATACAAATCAAGCGAATAGCAAGAATTGGAGAAACGATAGCCGCAAATTACAATTTTCTTAAACTGTAGCTATTGTACCTAATATAGGCTAAATGTTTGTTATTTTGCATAATTTTCTCAAACTAAAAAGGATTTAAAATATAATATTTAAAACTAAAACTTTTTAATGATTATAAAATACAAAATATACCCAATTCCCACTATTTCCTCAGGGGGGAAAAAGAAAGAGATTCATATATTTTCTTAACGAGAAGCTTGTTTATCGCTTGCTTGATCAGAAGACTGGATGCAGTTATACCTTTTCTGTTCTCGCTACTACTTACTATTACACAGGAGCTAGTATTGCTATCGGAGCTTATTAGCAGAGCAAGAAAAGTGAAGATACCATACTATTGAAGAATAGGGAAATAGGATCCTGTTTTGTTACTGATTATCCGACATCATAAAATGCTTTGATCCCACTATAAAATTAAGGTAGAGTTTTCACTCTCACAACCCAGCTCATTGAAATTTAGTTTATAGCTACACATACTATTGACACGTTTAAAATCACAAGTTTCAAAAAGTTCATAACACCCGCAAATGTTATAATATGTTTAAGATCATGTCCCAAAAGTTCTCATTTTTTAATTAGACTTTGTGTCAAGTCAAACTATGACGATCAAAGTTCTGTTCACAGCCTGAGGGAATCAATGGGAAATTCTTCTGATAACGACAAATCCGAAGTCAACCCTTTAACAAAGCTTTACATGTATGATCTATAATTACTGTAGGATCGATGTATAAGAATTGCACTGTGGTTAAAACCTTCCTCAATGCCAAAAAGTTCCCGGAACCTCCACCACGATAAATTCTGGTATTACAGAAGTCGGAGTTGAAGAAAGCATCGCTTTGGGAGCTCATTGTAGAAGCTTTATGATGATAAGCTTCTATAACGGAAGCTCATTATAGAAGCTTATCTAGTTTAGCTTCCAAATCCTGCATTGAGACCATCTTGACAAGGTCTTGTCTATCCTCAGGTGTATATTCTTTTTTCAGAAGGGATAGCACTTGAATGTGTGCTTCCAATATATTAGTCCTGCACAAATATGAAAACGGATTTAGAGTCTCAGAATCGTTTAAAAGATAAAAGAAGTACAAAGTACAGAATTTGCAACAATACAAAGCATGACTTTAACACACAGAAATTAAATGTGTGTTGTTTGTATATTTCCTTAATAATTACGTCATTCTTGTAGAAAGCCGTTGTCACCAGTTACATTTTCTGGCACGCCACCTATGCATAGGCTGTAGCTTATTGTGACCATAACATCATGAAAAGTAAACCGGGACAAAAATTTCAACAAATTGTCCCTTATAATTAGGGAATGAACAAGATTATGCTGGGAATGGACATCAGAAAGGAGAACTATTGTTTCTTTATGTCTGAACCGCATGAATTTATCCATCTAATTTCGGAAACTTAAACCCACTAGAGGACACATACAGACACAAAGTATTGTTAGAATATTAATGTACTTATTGTCCTACATGGATAAGGATTGTAATGTCTATAAATGGGGCCTGATTGTACTAATGTGGTTTACATAATTCAATAGTATTTTCCCATGCCTTGACTTATGGTATCAAAGCATTGGTGAGACGCATCCGGGAAAGAGAACTCAGTCAGACAGGTCACCTTGTTTTAATTTCCAGCTACTGTTAGGGCTGAATTTGTGTTATCTATTCTTTTGTGAGTGTTGTGCAAAAAGCCAACACTACCATGAGGTCCAGAAAACTCAAGCGAGCACACCCCCAGCAAGCCCCTCCGGCATCTGACCCTTCATGGACGCCCATGTGCCGGCAACAACAAGGTCTACGGCGGTGCATCTGCTCCATACACCCAGAGCACTTCTCCAACGTGTTTTGAGTCATTCTTTTTCTACAGTCTTACCACAGTTATTCAGGTGTTCGGCATGACTTGTAGTGAAGCTGATCACTCTCAATCAGTGTATTTATTTGGTGGTTTATGTTAACGTATTGCTATTACAGTATTACTGGCTATGATCAGAATGATATCACTAGTCTGAAGCAACATCTCTTTCAGCACTTCCAAACTAATGATTTAAGGAAGCTTGAAGTATTTTCCAAGTATTGAGGCCACTCTTGTCTAGATCAAGTATAGTTATATCACAACAGAAGTATGCTTTAGATAAATTCTGAGTAAAATTATGTCTTGGTAAAGTAAGAACCTAAGTGTGGTTACTCGATCTAGTTTGGATGGATGAAACAATTGGTCAGAGAATTGAAATTTGAAGAAATCAATTAGATGGAACCTGTGTGATAATCAAACTGCCTTTAATATTGTGCCAAATCCGATGTTCCATTGGAGAACTAAACACATTTAGATTGAATGTCACTTCATCAGAGGAAAAAAATACCCTCAGGCTAAGTTGCACAGACTCTTCATACCCGTGTCGACACGACATGGGTGTGGGTGTGGGTGTGGGTGTGGGATCTGTACCGGATAGGATCAATCTATTTTGGATACTTTCACCAAAATAGATAGAGAAATTTGACACAGATACAATAATTTCTGAAATCAAAACAAAAGATAGGGTGAAATCATAATTTAGTTTTATCTTTCTTATCATTAAAAGATATTTGTATTAAAAAGTTTGCAACCACAAGGTGCTTTAGAGATATTTTCGGGTCAATATCATTGTTGAATGTGCAATGAACTCAAGAAGTCTATAATGGTTTGTATATGATTAGTAAGTCATGTTACACCTAAAAAATAGTAAGGAGATGCATTTGTACTTAATAATAATTACATATTCAAACTTGCTCTCAAAAGGTAGTGTATTGCTTTCCTTCCAAATAGTCCACCATAATTTAGACATATTTTCATAACTCTACTTGAAGATATTTGAATTATTTTCAGCATAGTCCCCGCACTTGTATCCATAATTGGATTCATACCCCTCAAATCTTAAAATTTAAATCATGTAAGGATCCAACCTCTAGATCCACACCCATAACGGACACCCACAACCGAGGCCGAGCAACTTAGCTGTTTCGAGATATTGTTACAAAGTTTGTGACATCAAATAATTAGCTTGCACGTACTTTCACCTAGTCCCTCACTAGTCCTCGTATTAGTTAAATTTGTAAGAAGCTCAGTATATATTGTCTTACATGTAAAAGGATTGTAATGTATGGGCTCATTGTAATAATGTGGTTTACACAATTCAATAATATGTTCCTGTGCCTTTACTTCTCACAAGTATAAAGATTTAAAATATAAACAAATTAAACAGGTTTTACTAACTGCACAAAAGATCTTACTTAATGGGTTTGAAAAGTATTGCACGTGTCGATGAGTTCTGCAGATAGAGCCTCATTTTTACCAATACCCTAGGCAAATCTTCATCTATTGCTGTGTTGACCTGTGCCAAATATGAATCAGCATGTAAGTCAAAAGAGAGGGAAAAACTGATTGAATAACAAATGATCAGCAGGCATGATGTTTGTTGATTAAAGAACCAGTAAATTGATTGATTTGATTATTTTGGTTCATTCAGCAATTTGTGTAAAACAAAATCAGTATTTCCCTAGGTTTTTTCTTTATTTCAACAAAAGATAAGCTTATCTATCTGTTTACCTTCTGAAGGAGCTCGACAATCTTTTCTGGTGAAGCAAAAGCATGATCCTTGAGCGGCTTTGCAATCCCAGACTCCAGTTTTTGATGTTGACTACCAGATAATGCAACTTTAACAGCCGTAACCTATAGACATTTCATACCTAATGGTTAAAATCTTAAAAAAGAAGATTCATAAGGAAATGAACAAATCTGCAAGGTCATAAAAACATCAGATTTCAACTCTAACACTTAAGCTCACGATGCATTCAGACCTTGATTACAAGTCCTATTAGTGCTTCCCATGTCCATCAGTAGTATGTCTCAGGTCAAATACCATTGATATTGACTCAAAATAGAGACAGTGCGGGGCCATACCACCACCACCCAATGCAAAAACCGACAATGTCGAGTACAATCGTGCTAATTAAATCACTTATGGTTTTTGTAAAAAAGAGGGTCACGTTGTATTGAAAATCAGTAAAAAGGCTATGATAGTAGCCATATTTGCAGATTCCAAAAATCAAAAGTATGTCCTATTTCATTTTACAAGGGTTTTATGATGTCTACTAAGGAATCAGCATCATCTTATTAAATAATTGATGGTATTTGTAGCTAGTTACCTGAATTATAGATAACAGGTGGTATTGTAGCTAGTTAGCTAAATTATAGATTTCACGTTGGTGTGTCTTTGTGCTATACATGATATAGTGATGACTATGTAAAATTTCAAAGGGATTAGCTCAAAGGTTGAGGGACTTGTGTCTTACATTATAAGTTTGAGCCCTAACCCAAGTGAACTAAGTCCAGTATTTAGGTGGGGAAGGGTAGAGGGCGGTTCCATCATCCTTGAATTTTAAAGGTTGTGTTGGATGTAGCAGGCATGAGGAGAAGTAGAGGTAGGCCAAAAAAGCATTGGGGAGGAGTGGTTAGACAGGACATGGTGCAGCTCTAGATTACTGAGGACATGGCCTTAGATAGGAGGGTGTGGAGGTCGTATTAGGGTAGAAGGTTAGTAGGTAGTGGAGTGTTGCCTTGCTTTCGAGAGTTCAGGCTTGTGGTGTTTGTCGTGGTACTAGCCCTATTCTTGTTAGTTCTAGTTTTTGATAACTATATTCATCTGTTTATTATGTTGCGGCTACTGCACTACTCGGTGGCTGTTCATATTCTTTTCTTGCAGGCTTTGCACTGCTTCTCCTATTAGTTGTTATGTTTTTGTCACTGTCTTCTTCTTCTTTATACCTGAAATTGCTGCACTTGAGTCGAGGGTCTATCGGAAACAGCCTCTCTACCTCCACGAGGTAGAGATAAGGTCTACGTACACTCTACCCTCCCCAGACCCCACTTGTGGGATTTCATTGGGTGTGTTGTTGTTGTTTCAGTTTGTCCAATATTTTGCAGCTCTTGGGTTTTAACCATCTCCTTGGAGTACCAGATTTCTAAAAAATAAAGGAGACAGGTGCAGAGCTAAAGTTCTTCCCAAAAAAACTCCTTAGACCCTTCCCACAGACCATAACCCCCTTCTCGAAATCCCATCCCATTTCCAGCGTGTCTAAACTGAGCTGCTAACATAAACTCACTTTTCTTAACCTCCACAATCTCTAATTTCCTCTCATTCCTCCAACGTTCTTCCCTACCCCCTTAACACCGCACACTTCTCACAATACTATCTGACACCTCCATTTCAGTTTCTAAAAGTGGGGTAGATTTACCCCCATTTTGTATGCCTATATTGATGATGACCCTTTTGTTCAGGTCACTCATCCCTCTCATATTACAATTATTTATCCTAATATCCATTGACCACATCTTTTTATTTCCCCCTATCTTCACCTCCTACCCCTCCTTTTCCTTTCCCCTCTCCCTATTCCTCCTTCCATACACCACTATGTTCCCTTCCACTCTGTCACCACCTAATTCCTCTTCCTCAAAGTTGTGTCAACACTTGCTGCACCACCACCTCCACTTGACACTTGTCTCATTGAAGGTTCAACTTCACATAAAACTACCAAGAACTTCCGAAGTTAAGATATTTATCCCTGGCTCATTTTGTTAACTTCTTGTCCCTTCAATGATTGCTAAAGGCTGAGGATGTTCCTCCCTTCCATTTGAATCCCCCATTTCCCAACTCTTTGCCCAATGCTGGACCACCACATGTAAACAAGTGATTTTGACAGTTACCCCCAATTATTGGCTTTAGTAGACTATCCATTCAGCCCATCCACCACTTTCACAAACCCCTCAACCTCCTTCTCATCTTAATAAACCCGAAGAGCCCCCCTCCTTGTTTTCCCCTTCTTCAGCTGGTCTAGCATCCTTCACATACCCGTTGGCTACATTAGCACCATTCAGTCTGGGTTCAATCCTAGAAGATGACCAAGGATTGTGCCTCACTTGGGGGTTGCTACCAATCCTTCCCCTTCATTTTCTTGTGTTTTCCATGTTCTGTGACTTCAGAAAAGTCAGACCGTGGTCGCATGACCATCTTCCCAAAGGGTAGTCATTTTATTTTTAATGAGTTTTCAATGTTCAGTCCCTTTCCCGCTCTGATTGCACCGCCATGGAGTTCTATGATTTTTTTCAATGTTGGGAATTCGATGGTTCAAAATATGTTTGCTAGTCAGTTCGTTCGGTTCTTGGTGGTCCAGCCCCTTCTATCAATGAATCGGCTCAGTCTTTCTCTTTAACCTGATTCACTAATCCAAGGACAAAATATACTTTCTCTTTGTAATAATTTTTCATCCTCTTCAATTCAAACTCTTTGTTGATTCCTTTCCTGTCACCCATCACAGGAAAGGCAGCCACAGATCCTTCTCTCCTTCCACCATCCCTGGA